>JAACJT020000081.1:447721-465260 GCA_009936485.2 Gymnarchus niloticus
CTTTTTTCCTTTTTTCCCTCCCTTGTTTTTTTGTCCAGTCGAAGTTTTTTTTGGGGGGAAATCCCCCCCCCCCCCCCCCCCCCAAAAAAAAAAAAAAAAGAGGAGAGAGACGTTTTAAGCCCTCCTTCCAGCCCTTGTCTAGAAACACGGTGTGCGCTCGGAAAGCACCACAAAGCATGCCTCCATAATCAGTCATGTTTTGACAGGTTGTCGCATGTCACATTCGCCACGTGGATCGGAAACTCAAAAATTCCCCAAGGACTTGCACTCGTTTTCCTGTGGCTAGGAGCATAAATCTATATCAGCTCTTAAACAGACTTCAATATATTCTTTAATAAAATAACACTATGGGGAATTTGCATGAGTGAATAATTGCAAAGACCGCGAGTGATGTCAGCAAACAAAACTGCACCGGATTGATGCTTGGTTTTAATGTTTTAAATTAGAGTCTTGTGCATGTGCAGCTTGACACGATAGAGAAGAGAATATCATCAACTAGACAAGTGGAATGACGTCTATAGAACTGCAGAGATGTCTGAATACACCGCTGAGAATAGAGCATGCATACATGCTATGTTACACTCCTTACTTTTACTAATAATCATCATCAGGTCGCTATTGACATAGCCGCAGCTTCTGCCTCCGCTTGCTTTGGCATGATTAAGTTTATTACAATCTGCCCTTGCGTGAAGTACCTCTGTTTATCTGTTGGGAGGCAAACGATAAAGACGAGCATTTTAGACACTAGACAGAAATGTCCCAAAGAAAGTTTATGACTCTACATATGAAAGAAGTTCCAAAAGGAGCGCGTAATCTACACGGATGTCAAGCGTATTCTCCTTTGTTCGTCATATATGCTTGCTTGGGTACCATGAAAAGACAAATGAACTACATCGATATGTGTATCGCTTATGATCCAAACATTTTTTGCATCGCTTTTGAGGCATTTCATTTCACTGGCAGTGGCGTGTACCTTAAAAAGCCCACCTGCTCAACTTTTAAAAGAAAACTCTAATGCAAATCCATACCGGGAGAAAAAGGTCGCTTTGCATTATAGGAAATTATTATTATATTTCTGCAAAACAGTGTCATCAGTTTGCCAACTCTGGCCTCCAGTATCTAAACTGTTTTACGGGCAAATCGTCCCGCGGTAACCTGCAGCCTCCTGCCACGTGCGAATGGATCCTCAACAGATGAACAAACATTTACACTGTAGGTAAACCATCAGCAAAATATTGTGGTTATTCGCACGTCTGCGCATTTAATACCGCGTATTTGAAACTTGGCGAAGTTTTTTTTTTTTAGGGATTCAATCACGAAGTGCTGAAAGACTTTGATCTCATTGTCGTTTTGCGTCGCTAATTATGAGTGCCGTGTGTTACTCGTTACATCATCATCTTACGTGTGCAATACTCCAATGATGCCATGAAACGAAGTAAATGCAGTGCTGTGGTGCCTGGCGTGGCAGGTTACTGCATTGGACTCTGTATTCGAGAAGGAGGTTTCTGGATCGTGCAGTGTGATGCATCAGAGGAGCTCTTCGGATATGTTTTAGTTGTGTCTCTTCACGAAATGATGACGGTCCATAATAGCATGCATATTATTTTTTCCCCAGTCTGATCACCGAGATCGCCTCGGAAGCTCAAAGCTACGCTGCCTATCCCACACTGAAAGGCGGTCGCTCTTCCCATCCCTGTAAGGGAAACGTGAGCGCTTCAGACTCTAGAGGTCTCCATCCTTCAGCATCCACCTACCTCACTCATCTCATTGTGTGCGGGCGCTGGAGAAAGAGGAAAGGCGAAGGCTCGCAGCCCGCAGGCATCCAGATCACGCATCCTCGGTGAAGAACCAGAGAAACTGCCTACCTGGCATTCGGATGGACCCGAACTCATCAACACTCCACTTTCCCCTATGAGGGCTTTGTCCTTCCAAGTATGTGAGATATGCAAGTTGGGGAGCCAGTTAAACATAAAGGTGTATGTCATTTACCCCGAAATCTCCTCTGGACCGTTCCTGTGTGACCGTACCGTACCTTTTGGTGACTCAGATGAATGTTAAGGAAGGCAGATTACCCTGTTTTTAGATTTTTAAGTGCTGGATTTTCAGCAGAGCTCCGCGTCACCATGCCTGCCAGAATCCGGTCGCTGTTTCTAGGTAAGTTCACCCCGCATGAAGGCGGCTGAAGGAAATAAAAATAAGAAGAAACTTTCTTTCGTGTGACGGGTTGCGACGGCAGGTGCTTAACTGTGTATCCAAGATATTTAATTTTGTATCTCTTATCGTGATACAGAGATGTTACATTTTGAATCTCCACTACTGTTTGCCGGGTTTAAATGTGAACTCAGTCCTGTCCATGACCATAAAACACTTTCAGAGTCTTTAAAATGAAGAGATTAAACGGTAACACTTAAGGGGAATCATTTCATTCTAGTTGTCGTGTGAGGCGGCCTTAATTTAACACGTATAGTATTCAAGTAAAGCTGAAAAGTTACTTCATTAGGAAGAGAAAATCTCTTCCAACAGGCGTCCGTAATGCAGATTGAAAACAGATGCTGATGTGTGCGTAAATATGTATTTGAGTCCAGAAGAGGGACACGGGAGGGGAAACGGCTTTTAATTGCACTTAAAGAAAGGCAAGCTTTTTTTGTTTGTTTTGTTTAAATTTCATTTTCTTCTGCCCCTCTTTATAAGCTAGCATACCAAGATTGCTGTTTTTTTTTTTTTTTCTTCTCCCTTTCGAGGACACAAGACGAGGCGCACAGCTGGAGGACCGTGATTTACTTTGACACCTAAATAGCAAGAGAAATAAATAAGCATGAAGTGATGGATTTTGAAGTTACTCGGTGCCGACAAAGCACCGGGGTCAAAGCGCAATGGTTTCCTGTAATACCGCATACACAAGGCATGCATTTTGCCGGTTTAATTCCATACTCTTGCGTTTCGGCGTCGTTATTGTGTGTATTGACATTTTTGGACGGGTTTTTATACTGACATATTATAATCACTGCACCAAACTTTGCTCTGCGATGCTACGTTTATACCGCGCGTTTATAATGTCATTTTTACAAACCCTCTAGCAAGGGTTTTTGAAAAATGATTCAAATAGCATGCTAATTTTCACATTTCTTCCATTTCTTTTGTATTCTGTTTTGCCAGTACTGTTCTTTCAGCTGGTTAGCCGTCCACAAGTTAAAACCAAGCAAGAAAGCCTCCTGTGTTCTCGTATGGCGAGCCCCGTAGCAAACGAACAGGTTTATCCTGGTGTGGACTAAAGTATTTGCAGTGAGTCTTTTCAGTCCTTGGTGTTCAGCGTTAGATTTGCTGGCTCAAAGACTATCCCGGATGCTCCAGAAGCCCGTACAGTTAAAGGAAGGAGGCTCGCCACCTCAATTACAGTCCCACAATCCATGGGCTTCCATCGTTTGAAGCAAAACTATGTGCTGGACAACCTTAGCTACCGAGAGTCTGACCATGATAGCTATAAACAAACACAAGAGAAACATAAGTATGTTTTTTCATATGTGTTCAAATAACATCTAATATTTCTTTGCCTAATGGTCTTAATGACTCCTCGACGTTTTCAGCTTGCTTGAGTCTTGAAAAATTTTAACTAGACGATATGACAATGTCGGTTATGACAGGCCGTATTCTAATTTGGATGGAAAGCATGTGATCAAAATGATGTATTTTAGGATTTTGCCTTCAAGAAATTTGAAATGGCTGAGTTGAAAGCCAGAAATACCGTTTTACCACATCCAAAAATCATTTATATGGATGGAACAAAATGATTTATAGACCTAATTTATCCTAACTCCACACTGGAGTTCAAGTCCTGCTCATCAAAGTAGCATAATCTTTTTTTTAAAAAAAAAAAAAAAAAAAAAAAAGATGGATAGCAATTACAGTCATTTGCTCTTCATTTCTTTAAAGACTCAGGAAGTCTCCAGCCATCCACATTTCCATATTTCAGTGGGAAAAAGAGAAATTCAGCGCTCACATTACAAATGAGCGAGGCAATTAACCATTGTCAGGCACTTCAGCCGCCTTCCGAATTCACGACGAAGGCACACCGTGGCCTCGATGCACGCCTTAGTCAATGGAGCTCCTGATGAATAGCGTCAGCTTCATTTCTTGTGCGGTGGTTGAATTGCGACGAAAATTCTGAATTACTCTCCAGGAAGTTATGGCGGTAGTGCGACTTCCTTCTTCATGGGGGGGGGGGGGAGAGGCTTTCCACCGAGCAGTGGACCTCCATTCTCATTAGGTTGTAGTATTCAGCATGGTGATGTTGTTATGGCCATCAGAATAATTACGGTCCCTTCCTTAACGTGTTCCTATGTAAGTCTATATTAAGGCTGTCTGCAGGGGGTTATAAACTGTCGGTCAGATGCTGAGACGCCAATAGACTCCTGATTCGGTGGCTGCCGTGTGATGGATCTTGGCGCTCTGCCACCCAGAGAACAGAAATGCACCTGTAAGCACAAACATGGATGCACCAGCATCCACAGGCTCTCTTATAACCGCTGTCAGATAGCCTTGGTAAACAAACCCACAGTGCGGCTATGCCCTCCACCTTGTCCAGCCCTGCTTCTCCGTCCACTTACCTGGTGACCGGCATCTCCCCCTCACGACGGCTGTCTCCTGTGTTGGCAGGCTACACGCTCACAGATGTTCCCGGTATTTGATCTCTCGGGATAATCCACCTTGGCTTTCATAGCTGTTTTATATCAGTCGTTTATTTCGATAAGTCAATTGTCACGAGATGGACGGTAACAGATTTTATGTAATTGGTCAGCTTATACGTGATAAACTGTATTACGATTAAAATCAGTAAGATCAATATTCCACCAAAAAGGGGAAAGACTTTTCCAAGTTTGAGTTGTTTGCAGTTTTGTTCATTTCCACCTTGAAATAAGCATGCCGCCTTAGTTGGAAAGGCATGTTTTAAACTCACATTCCTTTGCTTGGTTCTGTGTATGAGCAGTTAACATGTTTATGTCCATCTCTATAAACGTAGAGCGGATCTGAGCGTTTCACTTTCCAGGTTGCTCTAATACTTAGGGATGATTTTCACTTTGGTTTTGGAGATGTTTTGCCTGACAGGAACCTGAGGAGTTTTTAAGCGACTGGTGTGAGACAAGGCTGGACAATTTGGAAATTCCCGTGGGTGCGATTAAAGGGCTTTTGTTGAGCAGTAGCTGCCTATTGGAACCCAAACTACTACTAACAAAAAAAAGGGATTTTAAGCTCCCTTCGTTTAACCGTGCACCCAAATGGTAGTGTTCTATGAATTCCGATATCACAGCAGAGTCATTCACACAGAAAAGTGGCTGATGGAAATTGTGGTTAAATGAATAATAATGAAGTCGTGTTGCTTTGGGTGTTGGAAGATGTTTGTCATCAAAGGGAGAGATACTGGAAGAGGCCTAGAAAGACGTGGGTTCATCCTCTGACAAGTCTGCTCACTGGTGAATTGTTCCAACATTTATGAGAAAATACTGCATAGGAGGACCCTTAGCTGTCAGGGGATGTGGGGTACACCGACTAGCACATGAAAAATCATAATGACAGCCCACTCCTCTTGTTTGTTCCTGACCTGTGTCGATCTCTCCTGACGCCGATCAGAGGATCTCCTAGTCAGCAGGCTGAGTGGCTGGACAATTTTGTGCCCAATTCATGCCCTTGGCGTCTTCACAGATTGACGTCACAAATCCTCCAATTGTCACTCCGACTCTCTCACTGTAGTGTATTGGCGGTCTCGCCGTGACATTATTTCTCCGCATTTATTGTCTCCTAATCGCATTTCCGTAGCACCATAACGTGAGGAGAGCGGGGCTAAGTTTTGGCTTTTAGAACAAGCATTGATTTATGAATAAGTCCTTGAAAAAGAGAGGCCTCTTTTCATACTTGACCTCGGTCTTGCCACAGAATATTTCTGTAGTGAAAAAGAGAGTATTTAAAAAAAAAAAGTCAAAGGCAAACTTGTTAAGAGTGAAAGTCATTCCAGAGTATGGAAGCAGAGCATTTTGCCTTCTTGTATTGTGTTTTGTTTTTTTTGCTTTAATTGGCTCCTTACCTACCAGTTTTTCTCAGTCGTGCTTTCTACTTCTGAGAAGTTTATTTTGGAAATATGTATGTCCCTTGATATGAAAAGATGCCAGGGCACAATTTATTTTAATATTTGCTTTTAGCTTGTGTAAATGTTTAAAAAATTTGAGAATGTGTTCTTTTTTTACAAATCGGTTTGGTGATGTCTCAACATGCGTGTGATGTTGAAATGTAGCACAGCTGGTTTACGAGTCACACCGTGCACTGTCCTTCGTACTCGAACCCTTGACTCTACTTCCTTGCCTGAGCTATGACTCATTAAATCACTCCCAGATTGCTGCGGAACAGAAACTTTCTATTTTACTTCATGGTTAACCTTTGACAGATGTTCTGGAGCGGTCATGCTAGGCAGCGATTAAAGCCACATGAACCACATTCTTTTGTTGAAATATTTCTTAAAAAGTTATTTTTCATGCATGGATGATACCCCCCCCCCCCAACTGGTTCTACGAACTTCAATTCAACACTTGCACTTCTTACAGGATTTGATAAAATTAATATTCATGAGAGTGGTCACTTCAGACAGACCGGCTCCATTAATTGACTGAGCTGGGAAGTGAAAGCTAACGGAGTATGTGTGACGACTCATTTTCCAGTAACCTCTATGACAAGGACACACTCGGAAAGTTTCGATGGGAGTTTTTTGTGAGGAACCTCGATGGCCCGATGACAATGATGACAACCTTGAAGGTCACACAAGTTGAGTGCATGCAAACACAGCTATGGGAACGCTCAGTGTGGGATTGCAGGCCTCGATGCACAGTAAAGATTTATGGTGAGAGGGCTGTTTGCAATCAGGGAGTTTCACATTGCCAGTTTTATTATTTGTAATGGATGCTGTATGGACTTGCTCTAGGCAGACAAAACCAAACGATACAGGGGATGAGAAGAGAGAATATGGGTTTCATAGTGGAGACCAGATTAACCGATTTTGCTGGGGGGAAAGGGAACAAAAGTTTGGCTCAGGGAATTCCAGAGGAAACGGCTACAATGGAGCTGGGCATTGGGGTCTTTGTCTCTTCTGGGTTGCTGGTAGCTATGTGAAGGAGAAGTGAGGGAATTTGTTGACCAACCGATTACACCATACTCCCAAATCTCCACCCCTCCCCCACCATCTGACAGATATGTTGTAATTGATACAGCTCTTGCCCTTCATGAGCAGAGTTTTGGCCCCCATGCTTACACTGCACCAGCATTTGATTTGCAGAAGCCCTTCAATCAAAGGTTTAGGTCTTCTGGAGCATGTGTCAGATGGCCGGGTGAGCAGAGTAAGTATTTTCGAGCAGCTTAAACCCTAAAGAACTATGTATCTCTGCAGTGAGTGCAACATTTGAGAGTCTCTGTCCTAGGCAACTAAAATGTTTTCAAGATCATTGGATAGGTGGGTAGGTGTGTGTCAGGCCTAACAGCTGTTGGCAAACCCTGAGTCACACATGCAGGGAGGACGTCTCCATGTCAGCTGGGCCTCTTGTTTGTTCCTGTAGAAACAGCCAAAAGTTCCTCCTCCACCAACACATCTGCATGTGTTCAAGGCACATTGGGAAATTCATAGGGTCTGGGATGATTGGATAAGTTTGAACTGTGGAGCCAGAGTCAGCCTTTGTGGGAGAGGTTGGACTTAATGGTATTTGTAGAACTGTTTTGCCAATAGATAAGTCTTGGGCTGATGACTCCGTTGTTGCTACATTGGTCTTAAAAGATCAGGTCATTTTCCCATGCAGAGATTTCCACTGCCAGCAAAATCCTCCAGTAAGCTCCTGTAAAAACCAGTCCGAGCCCCATCTGAAGAAAAACACATCTCTGTTGCTTCCATAAGATGCTTAGCCCTCTTGCACTGTCCAGGTGTTGCTGTCAAAGCCGGAAAGAAGAGCTCTCTGAGGGTTTTCCACACCACAGAACCCATCCCACGTTTGCTTTAATTTGAAACACTCCATTACCCCGCTCGCAGCAGGCCATCCTCTGGGTGTTCGGAACCATCACTTCACACCATTTGTTTCTCTCTTGCCTTAACCAGCCTTATAACCCCCCTTCAGTGCCAGTGATCAGCTGGGCTCTCACTCTCCCTGGCATTTATGTTGCATTCGGGGCAGGGGGAGAGCAAGTGTACAGCCGGGGAGGTTCAAGACAGTGTGGAGTTGGGAAGAAGTCCAGTCATTTGTCAGTTCAGGTATTTATTAATTTGTTTAGTGACTTGGTTCTCCAGTGACTGCTGACACCAGCACTAGAGTGGATGTTCATCCTCAGCTCTGGGGCCGCAGCGCTCTTTTGTCCTCCCGTAAGGTCTCCTCGCCGCTCCTGGCCGGGTCGTCGTACCCCTGCAGCTGTGCCCCCAGCCTGGTTCAGCGCTGTGCGTCATTAACGGGCCACCTGTGCAGAAAACATTTACTTACCTATAACATTAATAAATATGCTTCTGTTTCCACTTGGAAGATGGGAAGATTTTCCGATATTCCGAGAGCAGTTCATAGTGTAGTAGCACTAATTTCTGTACATGATGAAAAACAATTTAATGAGAGAATATTTCCACCGCCATCTCTGAGGAGAATACAGGTATTATTTATAAACGATCTTTACCTTTGTGGCTCCTGCAATGAGAGCAATCTTACAATCGCGGCACTGATGATGTACGAGTTAATTAGCAAGCCACAGTAACCAGGTGCTGTTGCGTACCGGAGCTAATGCTGGAAAAGGCACATTGCCGCCTGATTGCCGCCGACTCGCTAACGCAGCGGGTTACGAGGCCTTATTAACGGATCATTCTTTACACATGGAAAGGGTAGCCAAACGCTGCCGAATGCAGACCTGTTTGCACAAGTGATTAGGTAACTCGTTCAGGTCCATCACTGCGGCTTTGTCGTACTTTTTCCCCGTTGCTCTTTTTTGTAAGCCTGAAAATGGTTAGCGAACAGATGGCACCACCTCCTTTGGCTTTTACGAGCTGTTAGACTGTGCTTGGTGATGAAACGGAGGCCTTCCGCTACACCGGCCTTGCAGATGTGTGCCTCTTCGGCTGTGCCATTTTCCCGCCCCTGCCCAGTGTGTGTTTAGCACTGGTGCAACTGCTCAGCACGCTGTTGTCCGACCTCACAATCCTCCAAGCGCAGTGCTCTGAAGACCGTTTTTTGCGCTGCCTCACAGGGGCCTTATTCCTATCGGAAAACATCGGTTGCCGGTCAGTTTCACATGACTGCCCGGCATGGACTCCCTGGAGTTGTTGGCCTTGTGGTTTTAGAGGTGGGATTAGTTAGACTTGAATGGTACATTAGCCCAAACCAACACTGCAAGCCGTATTTCATGCAAACGATTCAGCTTAAATAATGACCCACGGTGGTTTTCTTACCTTCTGTCTTACTAAATTCTTTTTTGCTCCATACATGAAGCTTCATGCAGGCAAACAGCATATCGATGTCAGGCTGGCATTCATGTAAGCCACCTATCGTGCTTGTCTTTGAATTCTGCATTAAGAGACGCGCTGTTCACATATTGGACGTGAAACATGTACTGCATGCTTCAAAAATGCAAAGTTCTCCTCTGAAATGGAATGCTTTAAATTATTCGTGTGTTATAACAGATTCAGCGTAGGCAGCAAGATACAAAATTTGCATTGATTTGTTTATGATATGAATCATGCATCTTGCTTTCTACCTTTTTACAGCACCGTTATTTAATTTCCTTTGTTTAAAGATTGAATTGGGGCCTGTGATTTCACTTGCGCAAATAATTTTGCTTCCCAACTCGTTTTAAGAGGAAGTGTGGAGTGTTGGTCTCTGGCATGGTTTGCTGTCTCAGTTCCAGAGTTGCTGTGGGAGGAAAACAGCAATGTTGGCAAAAACAAAACTTTTAAAATAATTACATTTTGGGACGATGTTGCTGCCCTCTAAACTTTAAAGTTCCTAAAATTATGGTTTATGAATATAGTAATCTGAAACATTGTTGCTAAATTGATTGAGTTCATAGTTTCTGGACGGAGAGCACATATTTCTGGAGGAAATGAGAATACATGTACAGTTTTTTTGGTATGTCTGTTTTTACACCGGTATTTCTTGGTTTTGTTGGAGCATATATAATGTTCCTTTTTTTGTTCTCAAGTTGTTTACATTGAGACAGCCAGTTAAATAACAAAAGTGTCAAACGGGTTTTATTTTTTAGCTGCTTAAATTTACATAGTAGCTACCTCATTACCCGATGTACGCGTATGACAAATTGAATAATTAAATAGTCGTTTGTCCCAAAATTAAAGAGCTGCCCATTTGAGGAACTTTCTCTGCGGATGGAGATGGAGGGTGTTATTCAAAGCACATGGACCACGGTCAGGTGTAGCTGATTGGGCCAAATTGGGCCATGAGAAAAGGTGGAGGGGGGTCTCAGTCATCAAAAGACTCGGACGAGCAGACATTTCTGTAGTAAACAGAGCTGACTTTTATCCTGGGCCATTACCTTCGGACATGCACTCATGCCCTTTGCCAAGATCAGACCTGGCATCCCGAGTCCCGGGTACGAACGCGATCGTGTCACCTAATGCATAATTTATAATCGCCATGCTGTTGCTGTTTAGCATTTTGTCCGCAATGTTCATTTGCATATAATCAGCCGACGGATGTCAAAACATCTCCTAAGTCTAGAGACGATTAGAGTGAATGTGAACCGCAGTAATAATGCGTCCTCAGAGCGGGCCATACTCGCCGAGGATTTTCTCATTTACTGCGGTTACTTCTTCCTCATTTAAACACCCTTCAGAGGGGGGCCCTAGCAGGTATGCCTGTACTTTTTGTAGTTTGTGGTCTTTCCCTGTTAGGCCTCACCTCTCTCTCTCCGATAGTCCCAATATAAGCCACTTTTCCTCTTTTTTCCAAACCGTGAGCCCCTGTGTCTCGTCACTAGGGAGGAAACTCCAGGGCAAAATGCTGGCAACGGAGTTAGCTGAATATTCCACTTCATTAATACTTCTTTCGGCATGATGTTTCTTGTTTGTATTGCATAGGCATTCCGAATTTGAATACAAAAACCACCGCTGGCCCAATTAGATTAGAGTGACATCAATTACTATGCATTTCACAGGGTCCAGTGACTCTATCTGGTAACGAAATGAGACGAGCATTCAGCCTCGTGTTAATGTGGATACGGAATGCGCAATTAAAACGAGGGAGCGAATGATAATGACAGGCGTACTGATGCCCGGAAAGGATTATGGCATGCAGCCGTCTGTTTTCCAGTGCAACGCTGGCTTATCCCACTGTTTTCTTTAATTATTTTATTTTTGTTTGCGTTATGAATCACTGGGGTATCTAGACAGAGTACTAGGAGATTGTCTTTGCACAGCGGTGCGAACTGCCTGTTCCATTTCGCATGCGTTTGCTGCCTGGGTGATCTCACTCTTGGTAAATATCATGAATTTCACACCACAGGATCCAGATCTGTAGAGTCAGACCGGGAATGGGCTACACCCCTGCACCACATCCCTCCACCCTACATACAGGGCCAGGGTGAACCCAGAGACTATCCCAGGAAGCACAGGGCACAAGATGGGAACACCATGGATGGGATGCCAGTCCGACACTGGGTATGAGGCTAGGGTACACCATGGATGGGATGCCAGTCCGACACTGGGCATGAGGCTCCGTACACCATGGATGGGATGCCAGTCCGACACTGGGCATGAGGCTCCGTACACCATGGAGGAGGTTCCAGTCCGACACTGGGCATGAGGCTGCGGTACACCATGGAGGAGGTTCCAGTCCATCACCAAGCATGTGTTCACAATCACACTACTGGCAATTTCAAGCCGCCAATTTATCTAGCTTTACGTTTGCAGGAGATAACCCATATGACCGGGGTTCATCAATCGAACCAACCTGCATCACAAGACCGCTAAACGTACCTCTGACACATACAAATGTGAACAGGAACAGCTTTTTTATACCATGGTGAGCGGCACGTCTTCTCAGATTGAGTGTGGTTATCTACGTTCTTTCTACTGGTGGGACAGCCATGAGAATCTGCAAGCGAGCTATTTGATACGTGAACACATCCACGTCATCCGTTCAGCCATCCAGTACAAGTTAGCAGTGAGATCGGAGCCTACCCCAGAAAGTACATGGCACAAGGCTAGGGAATCCTAGATGATATTTGGTTGACCCCAGTAGACTGGTTTCAAGGTAGAATGCATCGTGGGCTTCAGCTGTAATCTTCGTCCAGTTTTGCTTGGCGACTATTGAAAGAGGAATCCTGTCTTTTCTGGCTTTCACAAGCAAACAATTTCTGGGTTTGTACTTTGCTGTTGTCATTTTTAAATGATTTAAGCAAAAATGTCTGAGTTCAAGCGACTTATCCAGCTTTTCTCTCTGTTGCACAAGTTGCATCATCTCTAGAAAGTGGCTTCACAGAACGCTCGGATTTAACCCCTCCTCGTTCAAATTAATTAACCCAGGAAGCTTCTGGCGAGTCCCATAAGCTGTCTGCTAAGTTGACTATTGACTTTTCATCCGAGAAGGTTGTTGGTCCCGAAGGCTCTGATTTTTTTAATCACCTTTGGTAACATTTTGTAACAGCTTGAGCATCCATGCCATATTCTCACTTGCATTTTCTGTGGGATTTAATCGGAGATTAGCCTGCAGTTACTAGTGGTTCATAATATTTTGCCAAAAGCTTTTGTTCAAAGTGATTTGCATCATGATTTCAGCTAAGCATTTACTGTATTCAGTTTATTAGGGTGAAAAATGTGTGTTTTAGAGGCCGTGGAGATTCTTCTGTTATCTGGCAATGCAGATAAGCAGAAGGTCTACCACCTGCTACTTCCAGAAATCTTTGCAGTTACGTGAACTCTGCCATTCCTTAACTGCCATGTCACATTCTGCTGTGTCATATTTGTTTTTGTATGTGGTGCTTCTGTGGCAATATTTGGATGACTCATTATGAGTCCCAGTTTGTCACCTGAATATCCATGACACACCAAAGATGTTTTGATCAGCCGGTGGCTAATGACGCCGTCCTTCCCTGATGGCTCCGAACGCCTTCGTTCCGGCGGCCTGAGAGAAGATAGCCATTAGTCAGCAGATCGTGACAGCCGGCACCGTACGGCTCTGGTGGAGTCGCCCTTTGGTGTCTGAAGCTCACTGCATCCTGGAAGCATGAGCCGACGTTACGGGGTGATGGGGGAATTTCATTCGCTCCTTCTTACCTGGGGGGACTGGCCTCCCCGCTCTGCCTCTTGTTGGTTTCCCACGCTTCAATTGGGTCGGCATTGTTGGAAATGAAACAGTGATTGATGTCGAGCAGCCACCCACCCACACACACACACCCACAGTGCTCATTTTCTGCACGCATGTTTTTCATCCTTCATATATATTTTATGCTGCTTTGTTTGGGAGGTGCAATGATGTTTATGGGCAGGGGGGCTTATTAAAGGCCATAGTCAGGTCAAGGAACATGAAGCGGGAGGAAGAAGGAGCTTGGGGATGTGTCATTGATCCTGCAGCGTTTCTGTGGTTGCAGCAATAATGAGCTGGCCACTGTTGTACCGCCTGCCTCCCAGTCACGGGCGGTACAGTACATCCATCACTCCTGCCAGCCCGCCGTGCCCCCCAAGAAGCCTAGAGCCGTCACTCTGAGGTTGGACTCGTTTTAGCAAGACAAATGGAGAACACAAGGCTGGCTCCGCCGCTCCTGTAGCCGGCTTTTACTTCCCCTGCCCCCCGCTCCTGATCCTGATTCTGTCCACGGGCTTGCGAAACTCGTCCGTCATCTATCCGCGTTCTGATTTATAATGTTCTTACTGCCCTTGCGATCCAGCCTTGGCTTGCTAAGTGTAAAAATGACACCCCCACCCCCCATCCCCAAGCTGGAGTGTGATTGGTTCGTGATGGTGACTCCGCCTCTGTTCCCTTAGGTTGGGGTTGTAGTAGTTGGCTGATTGCGGTCGTTGGAGGGAACAGACTGTCAAGCGGGAATCATGTCTTCGTAGCTTGATGCCTTTCCAATGTTGTGAGATGCCAGAGCCTGTGTTTGTGTGCGTGTGTCTGTGTGCATGTGTGTGTTTCTGTGTGTGTGTGTGTGTGTGTGTGTGTGTGTGTGTGTGTGTGTGTGTGTGTGTGTGTGTTTGTTCCCGAGAGATTACCCAGCCAATTCCAGTTCACCGTAGGTATCAGCATTTGGTGCCAAGAACACTGGACAGCCAGTCCCTCCGTATCATAAAAGGTTGGAGGTTCACTGGAGGGAGCAGGACCCCACCTTCAATGACCTCAGCATCACCTCGGTCAGGGCAACACCACGGTTTTACACAGTGTCAGCAGAGAACATTGGCCCATCTTTTTTGTCCTCAGACCAGAACCCATTCGACCTTAATCTTCATCCACACAGGAGGTCTGTGATAGTGTTTGTGTTTTAATTCCACATTAACTCCTCATCTGACAGATGCACCCCACAGGTGCTTGGTATAGCCCCACCCCTGGATACACATACAAGGAATTTCTAGGCAACGCTAACAAACAGCAGTGGTGCTAATGGCCACGCAGGACCTTGGAATCTCGTCCTTAAAGTCAGCATGTTTTGTTAATGAATCTGTTTCCACAGTGGACATCAATACACGGTGCCGGCGTGAGGCCATTGATCGTTCAGCTGTTGTTAGACATCGATTCGCTGCTCTTCCTAGCATTTCCTTTCATTACTTCCTGTCATCAGTAGCGCGGGCCTGGCCAACCACGACTGGCCTTTTATTTAAGCCCCTCCGACATACCCCATAGTTGTTCTATGGATAGCAGATGTTATGCTTTGCATCATGGCTTTGCACAAAACCAGTCTGATCAGAATCAATTGTTTTATGTGCACTTAGCGTATCATGCTTGTATTGTGTGTATTGTTATAAATATCACATCTTAATGATATACACATTCGAGTCGCTTTGAAAATCGATGCAAGTCACAGAAATAGGCAATTATTCTACAGTGGAAACGTAACTTGTTCACAATCGATAGGAAACTCAAAACCTTTGAGCTACCGATTATCTACACTGGACATTGATAAACAGGAGTCTATCAGTGGAGAAGAACAATACCATAGTATTGCATTAATGAGTTATGAGCAAGCTGAAGCATGGTTTTTAAGAGTTGTACTGTTGCTCTTTTTTAATCGTACGTGAACATTTCTGATGGATGTCTTTGCCGGTGGAGAAACTGTAAAAAGCTTCTGCAGCTGAAGGTCTGTAATCGCCCACCAAAACTCGCATATCTGACTGCTTTTCTCGCTTCCCGCCAGCTAAGTGAAAACAGGAAGACGATTGGGTTTATCCGCTTGATTTGTGAACCCTGCTTACTCCAGGGTCAGACATAAGCACTTCTTAAATGCAGTGAAGAAATAATTTCTCACTTCTGTGATAAAACTAGACAAGTTTTAAAATATACGTAGGCGTCAAGAGCAGTTTTTTTTTTTTTTCCTTTTGCTGTTTATCAAAATATCATTTGCACATCCCTAGGAGGACGCCGTTCTGCCATCTTTATACATGAATCTACAATAACCAGCAGCAGAAGGGAAAGGGAACTGGCTTCGAAATGCCACAAATCATGCCTGGGGTATTTGATTATCTTTGCCCCCACCTCCCGTTCGGGTAGGTATGGGGCAAGCATGAAGCGGATGTTCTCAAGTACATTATTGGAAGATGCACAGGTGTGTTGTGTTCTTGCAAAGTTTTATTTAACTTGAATATATATTTTACTCCAACCGGGCCAGAAAAAAATGGGAAAAGCTTTCTCAGAGCCAGAAATTATTCTATCACCGTTGAGTGTCACCTACTTCAGTCACAATTAACAGAAACCACTCAGAAAATTCCAAGAACCTGATTCCACTTTCATAGCAATTAAGCAGAAGTCATAATCAGCAGTCAATGCAGCCTTGATGACAGTGCCGAGGAAGCCTTTGATTTTAACCACTTCTGTTTGCTGTCTGTTAACTTTATTTTTCCTCTTTCCCCTTCATCAAATCATTACCGACTCCCTGGCCCAAGTGTTCCCAGTTTTGACGGCTAACCTGCATTTGGCAGCTTTTGAGGGTTTTGTTCATCACTGTCTTGCTTGTGGGTATGGGTATTGGTTTGACAACCCTAGCAGAGCCAACCTCCTCCCTTTTCATTTTCTTGAAACTTGAGATCAGCTTTAGTGGAGTATGCTGTTTTTCCTGGCACCTCTGGACACTTCAGAGAGAATCTAAAGGGGGGCTTTGAAGCTCCTCGTCAATGGCGCATGCAGTCATTCCGCCACTGTCACGGGAAGTGACCGGTTTGGTTCTGGCCACTGAACTCTTATTGACCCTAAAAGTTATTTGTGATGTTACAGAGTGGAAAGGAAAAGCTCAAGAAAAATCAGAGGGCTGTGTTATGGGAAATATCTCGCATTTCAGGTATTACCGCCTGTTGGGCTGGAAAGTTATGTCTCTCTTCTTTGTCAGAATTCCCAGTGGCTTGGCGATTCAGGGGCACGGATTTAATGGGTTATTCTCTGTCGTTTCATTTAACAAGACTGATATGGGCGCTAACATAACTCCACACCAATTTCTGCCTTTATTATTTCCCAGAGAACCGTTTGGAATGATGGAGAGATATTAAAATTCCCAGTATGAGGGAAGAACCAACTTATCCTTCATCTGCCATAGCAGCTTCCTGTTATCCCTTCGTGGGCCCTTCAGCAATGCCACCTTAGCCGTGAAGGTGGGTCACATGGTACCGCAGTCTTGTACCCTGATTTTCGACTCAACCATTGATTTAAATTTCTTTCACTTTTGAGGTCGTAATCACACTGATTTGGTGTTGATAGGTCATATGACTCTGTATTATAATTCCTCAGTTAATGTCCTCTGCGATCTTCGTCCTTACAGCAGCATTAGGCAATGCTGACTGTGGGTGTAAATTATTAAACTACTCAATTAGTGAAGAAAAAAATCACCTCCACTTATTTTGTGGACATACATAACAGTGCACAGAGACTTATTTGCCTCTTGCATGTTTCAGGAAATAAAAGTGGTGTTTTGTATTTAAGATGTTTGGGGCTGCCGTTACAGAAACGAGAGCTGTCCCTTTAAATTACCTCCCCAGTTCCTGCACTGGCGTGAGGACACTGAGCTCCTCATAGCTGATGTCACCGGGTTATTAGTCCATCATTGACCCCGGTGCGACTCTAAGGCTCAGGCTGCAGTCGCAGCAGAGGAAATATCCTTTCATCCGTTAATTGGCCTTACCAATATCAATTTCCTCTCAAGGAGCAATACTGAGGATCTATACGTTATCTGACTCTCGTTAGTGAGATTTCTTTTTCGATTCAAGTGGACAGGAGGGGCGGTGGGGGTGGGGGAAGCTAACAGGGGAGACATTGTCTGGTGCAGCTTAGGGCGGGCATATTTGGGAGTGTTGAAAAGGATTCACATTATCGATCCGGATACTCGTGATCTA
>JAACJT020000081.1:467024-540131 GCA_009936485.2 Gymnarchus niloticus
AGAGGGAAGACAGTGGGGGGGGGGGGGGGGGGGAGGGGGTGACAGCTCCATACGCCGCCCTTGTCACCTCGGCGTGGGAGCGAGACAGCCTTGCCAGCCGCTCTGCCCAGGGAGCCGCGGTGCCAACGCAGATGCCCCATGCAATAAGCTCTGTGGCCCTGCCAATGGAGGTGCGTCCCACACACCACACCCCTTCCGACGCCTTCCTATCAAGAAAACGCTTTACCATCTGTAGTCTCCGCCTTGGGTCTGCTCCAGCTCACATCCGTGGGTATTTTTTTTTTTCTGGTATTCCTGCATCCTTCTGTGATTCTTACCTCCACTTTAGCCACACTGCGTCATTATGAAATCATTTAATGACTCAAGTCATTAAATTAAATTACATTTTATTTAATTGCCCATAAAAATATGCTAACATATGTTACCGTTTAAGTTTAATCTCAGAGTATTTTGGTGTCTGAGTAGCTATAAATGTATATAACTAAGTAGTAACACTAATTAGCCTAAGCGAAATTGAACAAAACAGTATGGTGAACCCTTTGGAAGGCGGTTAAGTGAATCGTCGCCATTTCAAGCTTGCTAATCATGATTTCATGATTAATCAGCAAATGTCATGAGGACTGCCTGCTTCTCGGGCAGGGAGGGTGACATTACGTGGGTCGGCAAACAGCTTTGACAGCCCCGAGTGCCAGATCTTTCCCGGGCTGGGAAAGAAGGGGCTGTTGTGTGACTTGCCAGATGTGGAAACATCGGCGGGACCCGAGCCCCTTCTTCGATATCTCGCGCCGGCCGCCACACATTTGGTGTTTTCGGCCATATGTCCCTCAGAAGATACTTGTCTTGGTGCTCTTGGGTCATTAAAAACACTAACTAGTTTCTCCCACCCATCACAGCGGAAACCAGTCTTATTATATGTACTTGCAGTGATTTATTTTAACCATGATAATCCCTGTTAATTTTATTAACATAAAATCAAAAGGATAATTTATGATGGTGATGATGACACCAGACACTGACTAGTACTTATGGTTTACAGTTTTTTTATGAATTATTGTTATAATTATTACTGCAAAGTACATTTGTGTGTACGAGGATTTAGGCTTCTTGAGCTTAAGGCACACCAGTACTCATATTGATCCCGACCCAATATGTGCTGTTATCCTTCCCCTCCGGTTGATGTCATTCGGCCTTCCTGGGGTCTACTGGACACTGCTGACTGGCAAGGGGGTCGAGCTGCTAGACTTTCCACATCCGTCACGCTGTCCATCTCTCAAGGTTGTACATCCCGAGGGTTGCAAGATAATCTTTGTAAGTTAGAAGAGGCTCAGCACCAAGTCTTCTTCACAGTTGTGTGGCCCGCACCTCCTCCCTCCCAGCCATGTCCTCCAATGTGACAGATGATCACGTTTAACCAGAGGCGCCCCTGACTAAGACTCAAGGTGCCACCTCGTGTATTCTAGACAAACTGTGGCGCCACGGGTCAGCTTCACGCTCCGCATCGTCGAGGCAACAGGACTGCCTCGCTTACCAACCCGGCACCTTTTATCAGTGAGGGCGAGACCTGCAGTTTGTTGCTCTGCTAATAATCGGCAGTGTGGCGCTGAAGGCCTGTCAGCGATAGCGCACCAGCACATCGTGAAAGGTCACCGCGCGTCTGGTCTTCCATCTGCCCTTGGTCTGTCCCGTTCCACTGGCGAGTCGGGAGGTGGAGGGGTGAGGTAAAGAGAGCATGAAAAGAAAAATAAACACCAAAAGGGATGAGGAGGGATGGAGGGGAGTTGCTTTGAAGGTGAACTTAGAGAAACATTAACCAGACATATCATTTCATTTTACTTCCCGTTTTTGGCCATCACAAGCTGTCAAAGCCTCACCTTTGGATCAATCTGAAGATCTTAGTGGCTGTTCAAGGCGCCAGCAGGCTGGCTGTCTTGGTGTCATCAAGGTGGTGTTGGGAGATTTACAGGGGACCTTTGGCTGGTAGACGTCTGGAAACCTTTAAGATCCATGGAGTAATAACTCACTTAGCCGACCATAGAGAAGAGACTGGGGAACTGTAGATAAGATCCGGGACCGAACCCAAGGCAATTACTCCTAAGTGGAATCAGATTCCTTCAAAGGCCATAATAAGAGAGATCCGTTGCGTTCGGTCTTTGGCCTGGTTGGAGCGCTAGGTTTCTTAGCATAGGTTAAAAGGGCCAGATGGAGGCGCTGCAGTGAGAATGCCCCCGTAGACTGTTACCACCGATCTACGGTTTTCTGCTAATCTGCTTTCTCCGCAACCGGAGATGTTAACGAAGCAGGGCATGGCACAGGTTTAGCCGTGGGCTCATCAGCATGCCGGAATGTCTCCCTGCGGCTCTCTCCGCTTCCCTCCCTCGCATGTGTGGAGCAGCCGGTCCGGGCTGTCATGTAGAATCAACGTGGCTGGCGCGTGACATCTGCTACCCGTGAAGTTAAGCCGAACCATCAGGGGCTTGAGACGATGTACAATGTGTTGGAGCCTGATGCCTCGTGTGCCTTGAGGAAAGGCACTGAGCTAATCTGATGAAGACCATCTCCCATATGCTTTTGGGGTAGGAGGGATCAAAAGACTAGCAGTCCAGCTGTCAGCGAGGATGCAGTCCTTTACAGTAGGCCCAGTCTTCCATCACCGCCATCATTGTGAATCTCTTGCTCCTGGATCTATAGTGCTTTGTTATTTTTAGCAGGAATGGGTTATTGTCGCTTTGAGACACGGCTGGAATTCTCTGAATAAAGACCACTTAGAGGCTGTTTATGGATGAAGCTGGCATTCATAATTTCTCCAGTGGTCCTTTTGGTTTAGCAGTGCTTTGAATGACCTGTCTTTTAAGGATGGCTACTTTAAACATACCCTTTGAAATGGTAGCAGCCCCTGGCATAAACTTTTTTCTTTTGAAGAGAAGCTCTGCCTCACCACCATCGATGTTGTCAGGGGGAACAGACCTCAGTTCTCCGCTTGGCATTATCTAAGCATAAGGCTTCTGCCACATGGCAGTCCTGGCATTTAAAGCCCACTTTACATACTGTTCCAGTGGCTCAGTGACGGGACCGTGTGAATCAAAGCCAACCCCATCATAGGCCCTCAAGCACGTGGGTTAGGAAAACAGCTTGAAACCATAGACTAGTTCCAGTTTAAAGGGAAAGCTCTGCCTTTAAATATGGAGTGATTTCCCTGCTCTGAATCCTCTGAGGTGTATTCATCGATAGCCGAGCCAAGATCCCGTTGCCACATTATGGTCCCTAAATTGCCCTGTTATAGCATACGAGTATGATCGACTCTGGTATGTACATGCAGATCGTTCAATGAGTCTGCCTGGATTCCCCTGGGGGGGGGACTTCTTTGCTCTCTACTTTAATGGGGAGGGCAATAAGGCAGCTCTGGCATGCTGTGTTACATGGACTGTTACATACATCTTATAATCTGAAAGTGATCACTAATTGGAATGAAATTCCCAAACATGTGTGTGAGGTGGTAGCATTGTGCACTGAACTACTGTGCCCAGTGGTCATCATATGAGTAATGACAGTGAAATTAGAAGTTTAAATGATCAATTATTGCAATTGTATGATTTCTAATGTACTTAAAAGGTAATATAACAGGACAATCTGTTCCCTTCATAGATGACAGGTAGGTGACTGCATGGCAGCTCGTGTGTTAAATTCTTTACAATCGCTGCACCATTTTGATGTGACGTACATTGGCGACGACATAGCCTATAATGAACTGAGTTCTCACTAAAATAAAGCATTCCTAGATGAACACAGGGAAGGTCGTAACGATGCGGCGTAATTCATTTCAAGTCACCAACACAAGTGACTTATAGGGTTGCATCGCTAAAATGTTGTTAGCGTTATCACTGGGACTTCAATCTTCATGGCACTTGTAGTACCTTTCACCTTTCCCTGGTAACCTGTTTGCACCGATCTGTAATTACTGCCAGACCGGCCCACAAGTCTTTTTTTGAGTGGTTTTATTTTGTTCTCTCACCTGGAGAATGTATGATACTGTGTTGGTTTGTCCTGCATCGGTGGTAAGGTCTGTGTAAATGTGTCCTCAAACAGGTGAGAGGCAAAAGAAAGCCCCTTTATTCTCCGGTAGCTCAGGGCTCTTAAAAAGCAGCCTGGAAACGGACAGTGAAATCTGCAGTGGTGCTTCTGAGTTCTCCAGAGTGCTGAGCTCTGGAATAAAAGTCGCTTTTCATTAGACCCAGCTCATATCCTGCTGCGAAGTACACTGAATCCAAACAGTGTCAGGGCACGGCCTATTCTTCTGTCTCCTTCAGTACACTCGGCGTATTTTTACGGATGTGTTCAGACACCTCGGGGAAGTTGGGGCTGGGGGAGCCTACGGAGGAAGTGAGCTGTCCCATTAAAGGCAAAGTCCACCAGCATGCCTGTAAAAGGGCAGCAGGAGAGTGGTGGAGAGCCGGCACAGCCCCACGCGACACGTGCTGCTCTCTGGTCTTCCTCCGATAATCCAAACAGAGAGGTGGAATGTGCCAGCCCCGCCGGAGCAGGGACAACTGAGGGCTTTTGAAGCTCTCCAGAGCATGTGAGGGAATGAGAGTGCGTTTCTTCTCACGTGTGCAGACTTTAAAGCCAATGCATTCATCTCGTATGTACGCGTGAAGATTCTACCCTTCACCTGTGCCATTTTGAGATGAAATCAATTTGGGAAATTACTCTGGATACGCGTCCAGGGTTTACTCCAGCCTAGTACATTCTGCTGTTTGGGATGGGCTCCTCGAACCTGACTAGGATAAGCATTTAGAGGATGGATGGATGGATGGATGGATGGATGGAATGAATTACTCAGCCCACCCCATCTGGTTTTAGCAGCACATCCATGTGGCCAAAATTCCTTCACTCTCTTTCTATTTAGGTAAGTATAGCTGACCAAATCGGGTCTAGCCGTAAGCCTGCACACGTGCCTTACGAATTCCTTGCCGATGCATGGCTTCCTCTGCTTTCCAGGCTGAGGGATTTCTAGTAAGGAAGCTGAGAACCTGTGGGACCTGGCGTTTGTTCAGCTGGGGTTCCACAGGGACGGCCCGTGGTCTCTTCTTCCCGATTCATTTCAGGAAGACTGTCCTCGAAAGTTAGTACCTCCTCAACCACACGCATCAACCCACCCAAACAGTTGCCTAAGAGCGACGATTCCTTTACCCCTTTTTTCCGCGATTGATTTGCATCTAAGTATCAGCATTTGTTCCTGCACGCTGTCAGTACTTCCTGGTGTCACCTTGGAGTCAGCTTCACAGCACTGGATCCTGTGACGTCAAGGCAGTCAGATGGAAGTTGTGATATTTTGTTGTGAAGTGCTTTCTCTCCTGTGATAATCCTATCATAACAGTCTAGTGGCTGCAGCCTGCCCTAGCGATAGATGGAGATATAGGGGTGTTTGTCCCTTGACCGCGCCACCAGGCCACCCGCCTCTGGTCCACATGTTCCAGATGTGTGATTTTTTACAATCAGTGGCATACTTTAAGGAGCGGAGGATACATCAGTATGTGGAATGATCAGTGTATTGGAATGCTAGCATCAGTCACGAGATTACAGTGCCATTTTCCATAGTCTAATTAAGAAGCAGTGACATTCAAGAACTCAAGATGGAGTGACATGAGAATTCATTCCCTGTAAAACCCGGTGGCTTTACACAGCTTGTCAGCGTTGAGTGTGTTTGTTCATCTAATCGCCAGACTGGGCTGGGGCATCCGAGATATTGGGACGAATCCCCCCAGCCAGCCTTTTTAAGTGTGTGATCACAACATCCACACTCAAGATAATCCAGCTTCGCAAGTCTGAAAGTCAAACACTGGACTGTTTTGCATTTTGTCCAGGGGTGGTCAAGTCTATCTGTGCACATCAGTAAACACTTTCCCATTAAAATGTTACACACACCCCCCCTCCCCGGAAGAACCACCAGGACCCAGAAAGAAAGTCCCATTAATGCTGTTAAATCTGTTATTTTCAGAATGGTCTCTGCAAAATTACAAAGCAGTGGGCCAGAGGCAGACTGTGCCAGACCTCAGCTCCCTGGCATTAAAGGCAACTCCTGCACGGAGCAGACTGTGTCACGGAAGACACCACTATCCACCCTTTAAGAAGGGGGGTGGGAGGAGTGCTGAGCAGATTGAACTTCCTTTTAGGGAAGAGGAGGCGGGGTGAGCGGGTGTAAAAAACATCTCGGGCCGCCTGATGAGCGCACTGGGGTAGAGAGGCTGAGAGCAGAGCCCATCTGAAACAGATCCAGTGACTCAGGTCCCTGCTCCAGCTGCACCGCACTCTTGGAATCTGGGACAATGCTGAAGATTTAATCAGTTCTTGTTATTGGATCCCAGGGAAATGTTGTCATTGCGTGGCTTTAGTCCAGTCCTGCGTGGCACATGCATAATTCTTCTCGACTGATCGACGCAGTGCGCTAACCAGAGAGAGGGGTGGGGTTAGGGTGGAGGATTTTATGGAGTTGGTGAGGGTCTTGGCAGCTTCCAAGCCTTTGGGTCCTTACCCCCACCTCCCTCCATAGTCATTTTTTTAACTGGTATCAATGCTGGTAGGACATCCAAACATCCTCCATATGCAAACTATGTGCTACAGTCCATGCTGTGGGTAACAGCAACCTCATAGGATCACTTTCTGGGTTTCTTAAATATGCATTTTGGATTTGGCCTTAGTGGGTGGTCTCAGTGGGGTGGTCAGGAAACATCTGCCGACGCCACCTGCTCGTGGTCACAGCATGTCTCCAGTCAGTGTCGCACCTGCAGAGCCACTAACGCGGCCTGGAAATATGGATGACAGCATGGGACACACAGAACAGCAAACTTGTAACGATTGTGTAGAATCTGTAGACGAATGCTTATTTTTTCTGTATCGGCGAAAGGGCAAAACACTAGTAGAAATGGTTGATATGCAGAAGTCCCAGCAGTGTGAGCTGAGGTCTGAGTACCTGAGCTAAGGTCCTCAGGGTCCCGGGAACATCTGGAAATAAGGTCACGTTGCCTGGAAAACACAGCATATGAAGATCATTATTTCAGGCGCCCATTTCCGTCTGGATGTGCCGTACACGAAACCAGGTCTCGGCACGTTGCCACACAGTAAGAAAGCAGGCACTTTGCCATCGATCCAGGCGTCTCCTTTGCTAATTTGCTAATGCGGTGAAACGGGAGCATCTCAGGGAACGGCGGGCTGTGGCACATGGGTCTTTGCGGGAAGCCCGTCGGTTTTCTAACCTCTGCTCGGTGCTCAAAGCACCAAGTGCCCTTGATTAATTTTCAGGCAGACCAGTCGCATCAGCAAAAAATAGTGAAGACCATGAGGAATGTGCCCAAACTTTACTTTAAAAAAAAAACTCTTCCATTCCCTCCACCATCGAGTACCACCTCTCCTCAGAATTCCATTTTTAATTAAGAGGGGAGCGTTTCCAAAGGGCTGCTGCAGAGAGGACAAAGCATTTAGCAGGTCTAGCCTTAAATAAGATTTTACATTCTCTTACCGAGAATAAATCAATTTATTTAGTACTCCGGGGCAACATTTCTCACGGCTAAAAGGATCGTACATTGATTATAGCTGAACTGCTACATACTGCCTTGAGTGTGTTGGCTCCCTGACCTCATTGCAACAAAGGAATTAAATTTTTATTTTTGGATCGTACCAAGATGGGATGGGATGAACAAGTTGGGTAGTTTGTTTGCTATTTATGGGCAAAAGCCATCCTCGTATGCCAGGTTTCATTGATATGGTAACATGCTCTCTTACTATACATTCAAAACTACTTCTGTTTTTCAGTACGTGACGGCTTTGTTGCCACAGTCATTTCCCCTGGGGCTACATGCAGAATACCTACGGCCCCATCTCCCACTACCCTAAAAGCATGGAGCCAAAAAGCCGTGGGCCGTCGGAGTCCTGCCAGAGCAGGTTACTTAAACGGAGGCTAATAAGTTTGCTCGTGCATTGTGGGAAATCTGTGTGAGTTTACAGGGTGAGCTCGCAGCAGGTAAACCGCAAGAACCTCCCACCCCAATCAAAGCCTCATGAAAACCATATGGTCCTGGCAGTCAGTCCATCATTCGTACGTGAAACGAGTCCCTCGCATCACTGACGAGTGACGAGTCTTTCGAAACGGCAAATCCGCGAGCGAGCAGTACGGGGAAAACAGGAAGGGTCGTCCTGCGGGGAGGAGCAGCTCTCCACAGAATGGGCAGGAATTTCCCGCAACGCTGGCACTCCACCAGTGACATCACCACGTTTATCGTCACTTGCTTCACTAATTAGCACACATTACTCATAAAAATAGCCAAGGTAGGCTAAAGTGCTATGAAACAGGCAGAGCATTTATGGGCACAGATTAACGTTTGCTTCTAGCAGAACTTAATAACTTTCAGTAAATCTTTAGAAAGGATGTTTCTTATAAAGTCGGCCACGTTGAAAATCGCAGCAAAGCTGAAATGGTCTCTGTGTTTTGGTACTTCTTATAATTCATTAGAAATAGATGGATGAACAGGCTGTTCTGTGCTGGCCCTGTAATTAATTAACCTGGCTGGGGAGAAGGCAGAGCTCTTATGCAAATGGTTTACGGCAGAATATGCAGCACTGCAGTAGAGTATCCAGGTTGTCCCGCCTCGCCCCTCTTGTTGTCAGTCAGCCAATCAGCACCCCGGGAGCCGTCCAGATCACGCTCACATGCCATGCGTTTCCCCACGTCAGCACAGGGATAACAAGAGAGCCAGCATCCCACTCACGAGCAAGCCAGTCCTGGCTGAGTGCCACACACAGACTTAGTCACAGCCCCCTGCTACAGTACAGCCTTCCAGCAACCTTCTTGTTGCTTTATTTTTAATGTTTTAAGAGCCACCGTTTTTGTCTGCTTGATTTCACCCAGTTTCTTTTACGTTGGTTCCACCATTTCTGTGGCCATGCTTCGGCTGCTTCCAGCAGGGCACCTTAAGATACTGAGCACACAGACTCTGAGCCATGCGGCCTTTTGTGTTGCAGACCACAGCAGATAGCTCGATCAGTCCAAAGTCTCAAGCAGTTTTTGAATCGAAACTTAACATCAGGCTAACATTGATGTTAACATTTGGCTTAACATCAGGCTAACATTAATAGTAACATTAGGCTTAACATTAGGCTTAACATTAATGTTAACACTTGGCTTAACATTAGGCTTAACATTAATGTCAACATTTGGCTTAACTTTAGGCTAACATTAAAGTTAACATTAGGCTAACTCTGTCTCAAATCTGGTCTTGCATGACAGCTGTATTGTAATTGCTAGGCAATTAAAGCAGTCAACACCAAGGCTATGGAAGATGATCTGGGATGGGGGAATCCTACGCCGTCCTAGTCATATAACCTTCTATTGGACATATCTTTATGTGGGTGTGAGATGTAAACACTAAAAACACAGCATAAATATCGCTAAGACTTGTTCTAGGCCAGACGGTAAACAGAGTAACAGGATGGAAGGGAGAAATAGTGACTCTATTTAGACAGAGGAGTGGAGAAGGGTTGAGCAACAGGGTGGAAAGGAATCAAAAGTTTAAGGAAACAGGAAAACAAAACAGGCACTGGGTTGAGGCGCAGTGCTACAACAGGGTGTGTTTTTGGGGTGTCTGGGAATGTGTTTGACGGGCTGGGAAATGAAACAGAATTCAATCTTTAATCGGTAATACGGTAACGCAAAAAAATGGGCTTATCAGCTGTGTTCCATGGGTCCTTTACTGTGACATACCTTACAGTACATAGTGATCACAGAAGTTATGATGGCTTTATACCTGTGTTTATCCTTTACTACGCAGCGTGATGTGTTAATGCCGTGTACAACATTTCTGTTCTTCTCATATACACCGGAACTCTGCAGTGACATAAGTGCATTCACTGTGTATACTTTATTGATATTTCAGATGGTAATAGCTGCAAACTCATGGATGATTTGAACAGGGTTTATTGATACACACATTTTTTTACTGATATCTCATGTGTGACAAAGTCTGAGTGTGTATGTGTGGTGGGGTGTTTTTCATCAAATCTAATGCATATCCCCACCTGAGTAGCCGCTCAACCAATGGGGGACGTTGGCTGAGTGTTAAAGGCACGTCGCGCGGTCACGTTGGAACAGCCGCGTGACGGAGGGACGGCTGTGGAACGCCGGAGTGGAAAAAGAAACACACAGCTGTGTCCCCAGGGGGCGGCTACCACGGGACGGCCCATTGAAAACAGCCCTGTAATCACTCACACCCCTCAGATGGGGGAGAGCGCAGAGCTAGCGGGGCGAGGCAGCTAGCAGGGCGAGGCAGCGAATGCTGACACGTGGCAAGCTGAACAGCGATGGCGTCTTTGGCATGCTGCAGACCACCTCCGGTGCTGAAAAATCACATTTCCAAAACTTTTGTTTTCTCCATTCGCGTCTTTGGTCATTGCAGAAATGCACAGTAAACGTCTGCTTTTTTCCTAACGACGAAGCACCGGTTAGTTCAGACCGGATTTCGCTGGTCTGTGACACTTTTGCGTTTTTCGTAAAGCTTGCTTGCGAATGACAAATCTTGTTGATGAAACCATTTTAGAGTGTTGACATTAAAGTGTGACTGCAAAGAAATGGGCGGAAAAAGCACTGCCCTGCCAAGTGCTGTTGGATAACGTTCTTTTTCTCCCGGAGAGAAATTCTGTGATTGGTTTCCGTTACCTTTGTTTTGAGGCATTTGTATTGACCATCTATTGTGTTGTTGCCTCCATATGTGATATCCTAAGTGATTCACACCAAAATCTTTTGTGTTATCCTTTGCAGTACTATCCGTTTCCACCGTGTGGCCTACATTTCCGTACTGATTGGCTGTGTGCCACAAAATGAGTGGTGAAAGATCCTCTCTAGTACAATCATGGTGGGAAATCATTTCATCACAGCTATTCATATACATTGCAGCCAGAAAATGTGGTTCAGCCTAGAGGAGCATCTGGTCTCTCGCAGCTCTGTACCGTTTTACGTGAATGCCAAGTCCCGAGCGTCCAATCAGTGGGGGATGTGTAGGTTTGACCTCTGACCTCCTCCAGGACACATGCCCTCCACTGAGAGAGATCCTAGGCTGTACTGCTCCACACCTCAGTGCAGTCGCCCTCATCAGAGGCCCCGTTCATCTGGTTTTAATCTCCTCTCCTCCTTCGGTGTTGTCACGTGGGCAGGCTGTGGGTTGGGGAGACATCCGTGTAATTCAAGCAGGGCTGGAGTCCCGCCTCGAGCAAGTCAAGAATCTAGAGGTCGAGGAATGGTGTGCTGAGGGTAACACAGCTACGGTCCAGCCTGTGCAGTAGTGCCCTGCATGTCAGGTTAATGCATTCATGAGGCACAGACGTTTTAAATCTTCATAGTAACATAAACAACACAAACTTCTGTTTATGTCACACAGACACAAGGACTCTTACGTGTTGTTCCCGAGCTGGTATGTTTACACTGCCTTCACAAAGCCTTAGGTGTGCAGGTTTCAGAAATGAGTTCCCTATTTCAGCACGTGGCACGCTGACAGATTCCTCTGTTTCCTTTAGTATCATATTCTTTTCCTTTCATCTATCTGCCCTGCACAAAGAAGCAGTGGCCATCAGTCTGAGAATCCTCACACATTTCTGGTATGGTCTAGCAAGTTCTACCACGCTTTCTTTGGTGCGTCGCATGGCAAAGATGAAAACCAAAGTGTGGTATGTGAAGGCCCATTTCTGTATTTGTGATTTCCATATGTGAAGTTAATCGAAGATAATCAGAACAATGAATAAGATTGTGTAGCACAGCCAAACATCAAGTCTGTACCCCTGTGTTTTCAGTTTGTTACATTTATCACGTTTGTTTCTCGTAATTAGTAAAAGTAAGGTGTGAGATTCTAATCAGATTTATTGGCACATGATTCTGTTGTTGATTCCCAAAAAAGGACTACACTTAACGGCTTCATCTGTAACCAGACAAACATCCATATGTTTCACACACGCACGCACGCTCTTAAGTAAACCTTAATTTAATTATCATCCGCTGAATCTCAGGGTCAACCATTCAGTAAACTGAATGCACTATAAAACATTTCACGCAAGGTGAACTGGTCACTCCCAAGAGAGTACTAAATTGTGTTTGGTAGCTTTGCGACAGTTACGTAAAAACGACCCCAGTTCTAAAGAGCATGTTCCTCCTATAATTGGTGTCATGTCCTCAGTGTTCACACCTGCAGCTGAGCATCTCCCTTGATTTCTCCGGAGGCGTCGTTTCATTGCTGCAACGTACCTGTTTACCCAGTCACACGCAGTCCAAGCGTGTCCTGTAGGGAGCAGAATCTCATAATGACAATCACAGATGGTGATGTTGAGGAATGCTTTTGAAAACCCCAGGAATAATCTAAACCTGTCGAATGCCCCTAGATCACCGTGCATGATATCCCTCACAACTTCACTAGCTCCTCTTTCGTACATTCTCAGATCCTGTACAGGGTGGCTCACGACCAATTCTTCAACGTCCAGCCAGCTCTCCCCACAGACTCCAAACCAAAGACGGGTAATGAGGTTGCACAAACATTCCTATGCAACAGGACGGCAAAGTATTGAATTAAACCTGGTCATATGTTGCTATTTTGCATGTTTTCTTAATTGTATGAAATATAACCCATAATTTGCATTATGTATGATATACTGGTCTGGGAGAAATATATGTATATGTAGTTGAACAACAGATGGATGAATGGATGGATATATTTATCAGTGATGGCACTGGAGTTTGTCTTTACCATTAGAAGGTATTGTTTAAACTATCTGCCCGTAATATTATGTAAATAAAGCCACTGGTAAATGATGACTAAATATTAATATTAATAAGTACAGGAATGACAGGGTGGAGCTCTAACAGGATAGCAGAAGGATAGGGAGGTTAGTGTCAAATGCTAGACAGTGGTCCACATCAGGCCTTGATCAACACATGGATACATTTGTAAAAATTAAAAAAAAAAAAATGCAATAAAAATAGGAAATGAGAGGTGATGGCGTAGCAGATGAATGGGCTAATGAAGCGTACGACGCCGGTCTTATTTTTAGCCAGAGCAATCGAGTAGAATAATGCACTTTATGTATGTGTTATGAGTCCCGTGACGGCACCCGTATTTCAGCCGTCACCCCGCGGTGAGCAGCGGGAACAGATGGGGGGGGGTCTTACCCGGCTGTTTTCAATTAGCCTTAAAAAAAAAAAAACCCTCTTGGTGCGGTTGCCGCCCCTGTTGTCTTCAGAGTTTAGCTCAAGTCACGACCAACTCTGTGGTGTGAGTCCCAAGTGATATGGTGACCATGGGTCCCAAGGTGAACCGGAGACCCCAATGATGCCTGGCAATACCCTGAAATACATACGTTTTAATCCGTGGGGGTTGGACTGTAGAAGTGTGGCACGTGAAGTTTAATGGCCACATCTCCAGGCCTGGCTGTATCAGCACCTACGTTCCAAGGCCTCTTAAACAGCAGGCTCTCCTGGGCTTTATTGCTCGGTTAAATATGGACTTGGAGGTGCGTTTTCAATTAGTCATGTTTTATGCACCGCCGTCCTTCACATTCACGCTGTGCTTTACAACCCACACATGGGGTGCGGAGAATCTTCGGAGGCGCGACTCAGAAACGCCCCGGGTTATTAAATCACGTTTAATAAAAAAAAAAAAACACCTGGACAATACTTAGAAGGTACGCAGTATTTTTTCTTTGTAGTGACCATCTGCTGCTAGAACACATCCATCACCAGATCCTGGAAGACCAAGATCCATTTCACTTCCTCTCTTCGTGTGCACCTAGTCAGCTGTATTTTCCACCTAATGGACATAAAAAATTGCAGATTGCTGCAAAATGGGCTTGGCAGCAGAAAAGCTTATTAAGTATCGATCCTGAGAGGTCAATGCTCAAATCCAGCTCTGGCGATGTTAAGGAAGCTCGCCAGCAGCGAGCCACAAATGGAGATTAGATCACATAAATAAAGGGATGGAGAAATTGCCGCCTGTTTCATCTCCTCGAGTGGATGTTAGGGTCGATGGCCTTGGCGTGTGTGTGTCCAAGGTGCAGGATGTTAGGGATGAGGGTGACAGAAGGCTGTAACCAAGGGAAATTCTGAATGACTGGAACAGCAGGTGTCAATTCAGGCATTCCAGTTTCCCCAGTTGGTCCCAGTAACCAACCACCCCTCCCCTGCGATTGGACCTTTGATGCACTGCATGGGTGGTTAGCTTCTACATCTGGGGAGGGGCCAGGAGAGTGAGATCGATGTTTAAGTGCCGCTCCCAGCTGGCTTCAGCATTTCCGTCAGCTTGCCCAGACGCAGTGTTACACCCAAAAAAAGAGACGCCATCCTGATCGCATCTGATTTATCGATGTTTACATATGGCCTTCATCCATCGAGAGACTCCGGGCACCCCGTTTTGGTAGAAGCTTGGCCTTGTTGGCCTGCTGATCCTGGCCTTTTCATGTCTCCTCCTCCAAACCGCTGAGACGTAAGCCCCTTGCGATGAATATCTCCCGTCTGTGATCAAGGGTCAACGAAAACAGCTCAGATAGGGTATCCACTCTGGCACGAATTCCCGAAACATTCACGACCAATATGTATGACCGATAAAATGCACTTATTTGTTTGAGCAGAAAAAGAGCAATAGCGAACACTGGTCAACTCCTCTCTCATTTCTAGACGAGATTTGAGCACGTGTTTTCCTTTAATCTCTCAGATTGCTGATCTGCTGTGCTGAAATGGCTCTGGAATCTTCTGCCTCACAAACGTGCACCCACGCGCATGCAGTTCCAATTAAGGGCAGGGAGATGTCCGTGTTTTTCTTGGACTCGAGTGTTGGCTTTTCTTCCCTGCATCTGAAGACCATCTTAAGGGAGCTGCCCAGTTATTTTTTTTTTCCGTCTTGTTTTAAAGGACTCCATTGTGAGTGTGTCTGGGGCAGGGGCCAGCGTGCTGCACACACGGCCGCGTGTAACTTTGCCTCCAAAGGCAGCTCTGCCGCTTTAACCCAGACCTGGTGTGCTCCAAAGAAAACACCCACTTTCGCTCTGGGGGCCTCCAAGTTGCATTCCTTGCCCCGTTCGCGGTGATGTGAGAAATATCCTGGTGGTGCCACGAGGCCATTAAGCAAGAGGTATTCTCTAGGGCGTGGGGCTGTGTGGTGCATATTAGTGCACATTGTCTGCCTGTGCCAAGGACTTTCCACAGCTTGAGTATGAATGTATGCATTGGGGCTAAGAAGATGCCATGATGGCCGTGTGCAGTATGACATGTTCAGGGCAGACAGGCTGGGTTTATCTCCAGCTTTTCAGGGACCATCTTCAAGCCTGGCTTTGCGGGCATGCTCCACAATTGCACTGGGACAGAGGCTGTGGCAATTAAAATGTAAATTGGGTGACATGTTTGAAATGATTATTTCGGTTTCAATTAATAATCAGCCGGTTCTTTCTGAAAGATTGGGTGTAGGGGGCTCACTTTGAGTCTTCGGAGTCATGTGCCCCATTTGGGAACCCACGTGACCCCCGTTACCGTGGGAATTTATCAAGAAACGCTTAATGGTAGCAAGGGATGGGTATTGGGTGGGAGTGTTTGCAGGGACGTAGGAATGTCGTGTACTGCAAGCCAGACTGGGTGGAGGCCGTGGCCAACAGGTCGGTAAAAGGACCAGCTAGCGTTAAGCTTCGGACTGGCCCTTCGGGTTTGAATCGCAGCCCCCCCGACAGAATGGCATGAGCAGATGTGGAACATACACAAAGTAAGCAGGTTTGGCTCATTCGTGTTCCGTTAGGGAAATGTTGTAATTATCTTTCTCCCTGATTTGCTGAGAGGGATCCTGTGTGGACGTTGCCAGACTCTGCCATCAAACCATTCATTAATTTAACTTTCAGGTCCAAATTACAGTATCCATTCCTCATGGTCACGTGAGCCACACTCACAGAGTTGAGGATTGGAGTATTGAAGGGTAGGATGTGAGAACTGGCTGAGGGAGAAATATGCACTGGTGGGTCCTCAGTTATCCACCCTCTAGTGTATTCTTTTCCTGTTTTTTTTTTTTTTTTTTTTTTTTAAGCTCCCTAGAGATCTTTTTGATTTCCCTTTGCTCCATAAACTACAAAGCTACCTTGGAAAAGCCTGCTTGCTTCCACGATTCCCGCCCCATTCCCTGCAAATCCATCAGAGTCAATGAAAGAGGATGCGAGATTCCGATCATAACGACTAAGTTTCTCTCTCAGCCTTTCCTCTGTTTTAGACATCAGGCTGACATTTTGTATCAACAGGAATAACTTTCAGAATGTTCTCCATCAGTAGACGGTGATTGGCTAGTGGGATTGGAAGAGAGAGGCTTTGGTTTTAATGGGGCAAAATCATAATGATTGCTTTTCCCCCGCAAGCCTTCATCTCATCCACAGGAGCATACGGCGCGTTCTGCCAGGAGCTAGGCGTGACCGTCATAAAAGAAAAAAACATCTTAAAGGATTTACTCCGTCAGATGTGGTAATTTAAAAAGGCGCCTGGCAATTTGAATAAACAAGCCCGTCACGGAAACTGGGAGTGAGGCGTGGGGCGGAGGGGGTTGTTTTTCAGCTTTGGTGATGCCGTCAGTTCGCAATGCTCTTTTGGTGCAGACACGGAAGCTCAACGTCAAGGTCGTCCAAGTATCTCCGCATTGTTTGAAAGCCCTGGAGCCGAAGAGAAAATGTTCAGATCTTAAATGCCAGCTCATCTCAGTGAAATTAAACACATATACCTCTTATAAAGCAAACAAACACGTCACTTATAAAGTAAGGAAACACTTGTACAGCAGACATACACATGTAGCATTAATATCGCTGAGTAAACTGAGTAAATAACTCAATTTGGTTCTTTGGCTTCTGTATGCATCACCAAATGAAATCAGCCTGTTCTGCAGTGCAGGTTCCAGGGTTCTCCTTTATCAGGCATTTCCTCAGTCATCTCCACAGTCGGAAACCTGAACCGCAGTGAGCCCAGTATCTGTAGAGGTGTTTATTGCTGTGTCTTGGGGCACTTTGAGTAATGCTCTATCCAAACACACACCTTGCTTGCTAGATGAACCTGTCACGGTTCAGAGATATAAAGTTTTGTGCTGAGCGATGCTCTCCTTTCGCCAAGGCCTCGTTCATATCCCGGCACAATCGCCGTGACTCAGCCGTGTTGCTAGACTCGAGAAAGTGTAATAGGTGTCGTATTTCACCCGGGACCTGTTTGGTACGCGGCCCTAGTGATTGACTGCTGCCTCAGGGATCCCTGCTGCACCGCCCTGACTGCACCACTGCGTGCAGCCGAGCTTCCGGCTGGGTGAGTTGAACGAGTTGTCCGTCGTCCATGGAAACCACACAGCCACCTCTGGCACGCACGCACCCCGTTGCAGATAATCGATGCCGGAAGTGGCGTCGTATCGCGTTTGGTTTCCGTTGGGAATTTTCTAGGATTGCAATGCACTGAGCTGAACTGCTGAATGAGGGTTTCTGAATGAACCATCTGTTTTGTGTTGCTTCCTTCTTGACTTCTGCCCTTTGGCTCTTGCTAGAGCTGGCCGTATTAGCCTGAGAGCTCTTTATTTCGGTGTCCGGGCCTGAGTGTTGGCGATGTCCTCACTGGAACAGAGCAGCTCCACTTTGGGCGATGTCACAGATACGGGGGATGGGGTACTGGTGCATCCCACTGCTTGTACTATAATAAGACTGCAGGCTTGTGCTGGGAGGCGATTTTCCTGGAGCAGCCCCTGTCGCCTCTTTCCATAGAAAACGGTTCCTCTGCTCACCAGAGCCTCCGTCAGCAAAGATGCTCCATTCCTCTGTACTGTGTACTACCTGCTCTATATGGGACAGAACAGAGCCTTGCCAATTATGCGTAATAAATGGTGTTGGGGGGGGGGGGTAATTGAATGGCAGGGCTCATCGGAGACTGTGGTCATTAACATAACCACCTTATCGCTGCAGTCCATTTGTGATACCCGGGCTAGGGTGCCTTCTTAACGCTGTCTTCTCCATCACCTCTAGTCAATGAATGCAAAAGGAAAGGGCGAAGAAAATGGAGTGTGGATCTTTTCCCGCAGCCAAAGGCGTCACATCGTCCTTTAATGTTGTTAGGATCTAAAGCAGGATTCTCTTGTTTTTTCTGGTTAAGCAGGAGCCTTGTCCTCAAACCAGCTCTGTAATCCGTCATTGTGGAACCAGCCGTTGCGGAGAAAAGAAGATTAAAACTGAGTTCCAAAACAAATCAGAGGAGAACAAAAGTGGTGTATGATCACAGCCAGGGACAGGCCTTGGACACGGGCCGTAGCTGGAAGTCAGGCATGCTGATTCTGCCGCTGGTGCCCTTGTGGATAGGGAAATCCCACTGGCGAGGCCCTGCACACACGTTCACTCGGTCAGAACAAAAGGCAGAGCGTTATCGCAATCACGGCCTCCCCAAAAGAGCTCCGAATTTGTGCTGGGGAGCTAACACCTCATTAGTCGAATCCACAGTCGGCCTGCATCCTGGCACTCTCACTAGAGTTCATTAAGTACATTCCAGCAATATTTAGTCTTCACTCCTTTTGGTTAATTATTTGGTCGTTGAATACAAATGTGCTTCTTTCATAATGTTCCTAGAGGTCACTCGTTGCATCGGAGCACCTCCGTCCTGAAAGTCACATTTCGCACACATCCCAAGAAGTATCCACTTCATTTTCTTACATATTACACTGACCACTCCTGTATAAGACCTTCATTCTTTTGTTGAAGGTCTTTTGATCTTTCTGGCTCATCTTACTTCCTCACTTATGTAAATGTCCATTATGAATGAGTGATTGATAGGATGAATCCATTGTCATACTCGCCGGACAGTCTATTGTTTTCACCCATTAGTCAGAGAGAGAAATGGTCACGCTCATCTCGGCTGGTACGTGAACCTAAAAGACCATGGCCTGTTCTTCTCCAAGCTATCAGGAAATTCAGAGCTGAGGGACAGCCGGACAATCCTCACTGGTCCCTGGCAGTCAACTCCCAGGCTGCCGTGGCAACAGCCAGACTGACATCGGCGAGCACCAGGATAAATGGGTCTGCAAATACTACATTAAAAAGTAATGAACAGGAGTATCTACTGGGGGAAGAAGTCTCTCTTTTTCTGCTGAGCTACAATTTTCTACTGGACACTGGCCCCAGGGCAAAAAAGCTTCCCTCCCACCGGGGGAAGCAGAGAGCAGAAGATATTTCTGTTGCCCCTCCTTGTCCTGACCTTATTTCAAATTCGGGGAACATTTGAGTTCAAACTTTTTAGTTGCCGACTGACTGTCACGAAGGTTAATTTGTTGAATTCATAGCCGGAGGTGGCAATTTGTAGTAGGAATCTGTAATTATGGGTCATTTATAGTAAGGAAACTCTTTGAAGTGAGCAAGTACAAATGAACACCCCCCCCACACACATTCCCACCCACCTGTAAAGAGCTCTCGTGAGGGTAGACTCTTGAAGTTGGCTAAAAGTGGCAGGCATACATAGGGCCAGGCTATAGATGTCACGCATGGAAAGCCCAGGATAGGAGAGGTAGAGTTGTACTGGCACATATTTATTCTAACATCTTTCCATCATTCAGACCTGTTGCAATATCACTTGGTTTTCTATCTCTATGCAGGAATCCATATATTAAACATGAATAAACTGTGTATATTTGATTGACATTTTGCTTGATTCTCATATTCATTCCTCCCATCCCTCACCACACAGAAACATGGCAGCACAACTCCAGCATTGGGGTGGGGCTTCAAGCTCCACCTCTGCTCTGTGTGTGGGAGGAGTTTGCATATATTTCCTCCTAACCACATGGATAGGCTGACTGGCATCTCTAAACTACCCATGTGATTTTGTGTATACGCCCTGCGATTGACTGGCATGCCTTTAGGAGTGGATCCCAACACTAGGCTCTATGCAGCCTGGTGTCGGCTCCAGACAACCCCGACCAGGACTAGCAGTTAGGAAATTTTCTTTGATGCGACACACTTTTTTGTGATGATCAGCCTATCCATTTACTATTTCATGTTGGTCTTTATTTTACGTGTAAAGCAAATATGAAAGTTGGTGCCTCTCCCATGACGTTGTCACAGCATTAAAGTTAAAACACCCAGACTCTCCTCAGCGCCTTTTGTATCATTTTAGCCCCGCCAGAGATATTCAACCCCCCAAGGCCAAAAAAAATTGCTTCTCGCTGCCTCCTGCTAATTCCCCTCAAGCCAACAGGCCTCCGGCCCGATTTGAAGGCTTACAGAGGCCCCTGCAGGGACCGCGCCTGTCATCCGTCAGTGACACGCTTCTGATCGTCCCCAGTTCTGCTGAGCCTGCTGACGGCGCACGCCAAGACAGAGATGAAGCGGGTGGTGGGGGATAACGCCACACTACCCTGCCACCACCAGTTTTGGCAGGCTGACGCCCAGACGCTGGACATCGAGTGGCTCCTGCAGAAGCCCAACTCCAAGCAGGGGGTGGTGAGGACCCCCCACGCCTTTCACTTTCCGTGGTCTGTACATGCAGGGGATAATTAGCCACCGATTTCTGCTAATAGTTTCCATTGTCTCTCCCGTGTGAGATCCCTGCATCGCCTGAATTAACACGTCCCCTGTTTTATGCATCCATTCAGCATGCGGCTTCAGCAATCTTCAGCATAGATGAAGATCCACTGTACATTTTTGTCTTGGGTCCTTTTCAGCAAGTAAAGCATTTGATCTAGTAAGAGGTTCCCCTTTAAAGTAGGCAGTCTAATTATGACAGACGAGCAGAAAAATATAACGGTTATACCGTTTCTTCTGTCTCCAGATTTTTATTAATTTATTTCAAAACCCGAAACTTCTAGGTTACTGTAAACATTGCAGCTATTTTTGGGAAGCAGTTTGATCCCAGTGATCTTTTATCACACTGAGACTTTTCTCATGGGAGGGAATGAAAACAATGGGCCATAAACATCTAATTACCCGATTATTTCAAAGTGGTAAAGCATTAAATTTCACATTTAGCCAGGAGATCACACTGAAAGCGCCACTAATTAAAATAAAACGTCTGAAAATTTGATTAGAGGCAAGACAGCACCCATGGAGGAGTGAATAATCGTTCCCTCATTCTTGGGATGGCTGTGTTTCATATCGGTGCTTAGCCTCAGTGATACGCGGGGCGGGGGCTGCATGAGTCAGTAAGCAGATGGCCCGCACCTCCGCGGATCTGGGAATGGGGTGGAGATTCTCTGCTGCAGGGGCACCTCTCAGGTGTCAGACAGGAGGGCAGGAGCGGGCTGCAGGAGGCCTCCTGGGTGTCACAGGTGGCACAAGGTCCTGACGCAGGTGCCCGTACTCTCACGCAACCACATTAAAGTCATTTGAGGTTTCCCGTTGACTTGCATTTTAACGCAATTAACAGCCTCAAAGCAACAAGAGCACATGCAACACTATAAGAAGCAAAAAATGTTGCAAGGTTTATAACAGTAAACATTTGTGGGGAGTCGGTTTCTATGATGCATGCAATCCCTTGATTTTCATGAGAACCAATTTTGAAAATGTATTTCTGTTCTCAAAAAAGACAAATTTAGCCGAGAACACATCTAGGCATCTAGGCTCGTTAACAGATACACTTGTTGATACACCGTTCTGCACATGTGCGTAGACACACGCGCACGCACGCCCAGTGATGCGCACGCACACACCTCCACCTCATTGTCCCAGTGGGGCACAGGTATATTCAGCTTCACCAGAGACCTATGCAGTGTGACATGAGCGTTTAGCAGAGAGCCACACCTGGTCCTCTGGTGCCCGTACTGAAGCTCAGCTGAATGTCAGGGCTACTCCCCCAGCCAGGACTGGATAGCGGTCCTTTGCCAGTCTTAGGCCCCTGGGTACTGGCCCCCATGACCCAGTCCATAATCCATCCTTGACCTCGAGTAAGGTGAGTAGCGAGATGACTGGCAGGACTCACCTGATTCAGGAGGGGGCTGTTGTGTCTCAGAATGGGGCTTTCTGACTCGTCTGTCCCCTGTCAGGTGATCACCTACTTTGGGGGCAAAGTGTACGACCCCAACGAGAACGAGCAGGGCCGGTGGTCCTTTGCGGGCGATTACATGAAGGGCGACGCCTCGCTGCTCATCGGGGACCTCGCACTGACAGACTCGGGCGAGTACACCTGCAAGGTCAAGAATGGAGGAAAGTACTACTGGAGTACGGTGAACCTTAAAGTTCTGGGTAAGTCCTGTGGACGGCTCAGACGTGGAGCCGTTAACATACTGCTCCTGGGTGTCTCTGAGCACCACTGTTGTTCCTTTTCTAGAAATTCATCCTTAAATTGTCTTTTTGCTCATTTTCCTTTTCCTTCATTGGCCCATTTTAAAAGTTTGCAACTGCGACGTGTCTTATTTGTGTGAATCCAATATCGATTGTACAGCTTTATGTTTATGATCATGTGTTATTTTTCATGAAATGTTGGTGTTATCCTCAGGAAGAAACAGACAAAATGGTCCAACAATTTGTGAACTGGAGCCCCGAACTGACACTGGCCTCTTTAAACGAACCTGTCTTTACTGGTACTGGAGTGATTTCCAGTTACTTCAGAAGATGCCATAATTTTTTTTGACAGACTGCATCATTCGGTTTATTAGGGTTCATAAGCACATGTGAAAAGTATGGTTCCATTTAAAGCTGATCTGCGAAGCTGCCGGTGCTACTGAACTCTCCAGAATCAGCCAGGCGTTAAGTGTAATGAAAGAAAATTCTGTGAATCTGCTCACTGGTTTGAGGTGGCAGAATAGCAGGAACTATGCAGTTAGTTCAAAAGTAGAAAGGTCTCATTATTTTCCTGCTCAGCCAGTTAATGCCTTTACTTGTACAGCTTGCCCATTGCATCGCCGTGAAATTTCAATTCCAAGTGCGGGCCATTTGCATCCTTCTCTTTACACATAAGGGTAATGGCTTGGCAGTCAACCCAGAGGTTTGGAGTGTGGGACGACTTGTGGGTTCAGAACAGAGCCACAGGGTAAAATCTGGAAGCACTGCGCTCCTTTTTCCTAAGCTGTCATTCACATCACTGGCGGAGGGAGTGGAACAAGATTGCAGTGAGATTCTGGGATTCACGGTTCTGCAGTGAGATTCTGGGATTCACGGATCAGCAGTGAGATTCTGGGATTCACGGATCAGCAGTGAGATTCTGGGATTCACGGTTCTGCAGTGAGATTCTGAGAGTCACGGTTCTGCAGTGAGGTTCTGAGATTCACGGATCAGCAGTGAGATTCTGAGAGTCACGGTTCTGCAGTGAGGTTCTGAGATTCACCTTTCTGCAGTGATTCAGTGGCACCCAGCTTGGAATGAGATTACAAGATTGGCAGTAGTTCCACTGCGCAGTGGTTTTCAGCAGCAGTATATGTGAAACCAGACAAAATTTAAGCTCTATCTTTTTGAACTTCGTGAACTTAGAGAGCAGTCCAAATGCTGGTGGGGCATAACGGTGGGACCTGAGTCTGCACAGTTATTAGACGTCTGGTCCTGACTGAAACTGTCCTGCTCTTATTTGGTATTTTAATTTAATGTTCCTGTTCGTTCCTGAGTAAGCAGGAAAACTATTTAGCACAGCTGCGTAGTGGGCATGTGGGTGGTGTTTTAGCTCTCATTTTTCACATATGTGGGTGCATCTCTGTGCTCAGAAAGATAGAGAAGTTTTTGTCCAGCCATGAGTGGTGCTGATGCTAAGATAATGTTTGGGTTTTTTTCCATAAATCTCACAAATGGTGTTTTTTTGAAGTAATTTGGGTGCTTCATAGGTCTATCATTGACGTTCCTACAGTTACTTTGTCTACTTGTAAAGAACTTCAGTTATTGTATTTACTAAATGAGTGGGGGGGAGGGCTGGGCTAAGCGACTAACACGGGTTTCCTGGTTGTTTGGCGCAGTGAAACCCTCCAAGCCCCAGTGCTGGATGGACGGGCGTCTGCTGGAGGGTACCGATGTGAAGCTGGAATGCAGGTCCGCCGACGGCTCGGAACCCATCCACTACAAGTGGGAGAGGGTGCTGGACAAGGGCAAGAGTGTGGGGAAGCTGCCACCTCTGGCCCTCATAGGTGAGGTCTCCCATACTGCCAGCTCGAGGTCTATCTCCACCAGGGGGTGCAGCAATTAAGGGTCAAAAAGGTTGAGTTAGCACTAGGGTGCTCGCCGTTTTTCCATGGCTAAACTGCTCAAGCTGTGAGAATTGTTTGCCTGAAACAGCCAGCTGTATAAACATGCAGACCTGTGTAATTTTAAGCTGTGCAATTTGCTACCATTAAGTAATTAAATTGATCAGTTTCCTTGCTCCTAAGTTTAAGTTAGTCCTGTATATGAGGCCAAAAAGGGCAACATTGGGGGCTTCTTTCCCCCTGTTGCACACCCCAGAGGTACTAGTTTCTGAGGTACCGCACTTAGTGCTGAGGCTCGCAGAAGAACGATCCTGTCGGGTTTTTCGCATCGCTGCTCCATTTCCGTCTATCTCTCCATGCCGAATCCATCAAACTGCCAACGGAACGTGTTCAGCTCTGGCGCCAGGATTAACGACCCCCCTGAAACAAGCACCTGTTCAGGCGAATTCGTTTACAGCGAGCGATGCAACACGACGTCATAGGGCGTCATTTATCACTCACCTCCAATTATTACAGCACGAGGGTGGCTCTATGCGGTTGCAACCACAAGGGAATGAGAGGGAGACAGAGAGAGAAGCCAAGTGCTTCTTAAAGTGTCGGTAGCCGTTGGCAGCAAAGCTCTCGATGGGAATGAGGCCCAATTGGAAAGGCTTAGGAATCCATAACATGTTGGAGAGGAACTGCAGAACAGAGGACACTATGTTTCTGAGGAGGGCTGAGGTTGGGGACATTTATGTTAGACATTAATTTGCTCTCTGTCTGGTTCACTTGCCCATCAGACCACGAGTGTACCAAATAAAACCACGCAGTTCCTGTCCCATGGACCTGTTCTTTGTAACAGACTTTCACTGCAACGCATGTGCTATTTGGTCCACCATGGACTGGATCAGAAAGAATTCCCCCAAAGAGAGTGGCTATCCCTTGTCGTCTCCCACACGTCGAAGTTAGTGACATCTCCAGAGTTTTTAGAAAGCCAATTGAGGAGGGGAGTGATCGAATACGCAGAACATCTCAAATGAGTTAGATCATTCTAGAGGACCGCTTTAAGCTGGTACTGGACACCAGATCACATGTGGACAGCAGGAAGGAGCAAGTTTACAGCAGAATTAGTATTCTTCATCTTAAAGGTCAAAGTGTTTTAAAATACTGTTAAAAGCCAACACATTGGGTTTCACATACAATTAGGCCCGAGATGAAACTTAACCAATCCAAATCAGTCAGTAGAATGGCTGGCTATTAATGTTCGTGTGTGTGCTGTTTTCACTATTCAAACAAGGTGAACCAAGAGGAACCGTGCGTGTGTGTGTGTGTGTGTGTGTGTGTGTGTGTGTGTATTGGGTTAGACTTCATGAGCTGCAATGTGCCTGGTTTGTTTCTCAGATCTGAAGAACCCTGAGATTGTCACTTTAAGGAACCTCACCCAGGAAAGCACAGGGGCATACAAGTGCACGGCCCAGAATGACGTGGGGGAGGAGAACTGCATCATCGAGGTCACCATACAATGTGAGTGCTGATGGGCAGGTAGAGAGCGGGCCCCCGCCTCACAGGCTCCCCCAGACCTCCATCGTGGTGCTGACCTCATATTCAGCAAGGCCCAGGAACTTAAACACACACACACACACACACACACACACACACACACACACACACACACAAACATTGCTGTCACCTGCTGGCTTCCACAGCGACACCTCACTATCTGAAAGGACGTTTAACGTCTGGCAGTGGATCATTAGCCGTGTGTTTACAGGTATCTGTCCGTGCAGGAATCGCATCGGTAACTTTATTTAATTTTTGTTTTTATGTGATTACTCCTTGTTGTAAGTAACACAAATCCCTGAGAAACAGAATTAAATGAGATTTAATTTCTCGCTGTGCTTTGTGAAACAGATGAGGAGCCGCATATCACGGAAGCACAAGCGTTCTTGATTACAAAAAAAATTAAATTTACTCAGACTCGGAAAAAACCCATCGCGGTACATAAATACTTAGACACAACAAATCAATTATGATCTCTTTACCTGGTCATACTCTACAGCGATGTCTCACATTAATTTACAGTTTAAAGAAAGTAGTTCTGAGAAGCTGAACTTCTGATACAATAATGAAATGAATTTGCGATATCAAAAAAACCTGGTAACAGAAAACCTCACAATTTTAACAATGATCAAAAAGAGGTGTAAGATTATAAGAAATGACAGAGGAGAGAAATCAAGATCAGAGAGCAGTGTTGATGTATGTGATATTTTGGTTCTGCAGCCTCACATTTTGATTGTGGGTGTTTAGCCGGGCAGAGTCCAGAATTTCAGGTCGTCTGCGACTTTTTCTATCCCATGTGCTTCCCGATGTGTCGGGCTGTGTACCCGAGTGGGCGCGTTCACATCCACTGGTGTGCCGCCTCCCTGATGTCACCCTCCGACCCCCGCAGACGTGCGGGGCATGGGCGTGGTGGCGGGCGCGGTGGTGGGCGTGTCCTTCGGGGTGCTGCTCATCATCCTCATCGTCTGGCTGGTCTTCCGAAAGAAGGAGAAGAGGAAGTACGAGGAGGAGGAGACGCCCAATGAGATCCGGTGAGGGTGCCCTACGCCCCCCATCTGCCCGGTATCGCCCAGCCGCTCTTCTATCTTATAGCGGATGCTCCTTTTCGCTGACCTAGCCCTCCTCCATTATGCATACGAGGCTGACTGGGATGCTTGTTGCAGCATCAACAGTTTTTGCTGTGGTTTAGCATCGGCGCTGCGGCTCATTTGTAAGTGTTGAGATGAATTATACAGGCTTCGGGGCACAGCAGACATTCGGGGGGGTTAAAACCCTGTGAGCTGTTTCCTGCGTAAGTCGCACGTATCGCCACAGCAGTCTTCATGTACCTTGTTGCTTTATTCATTTCTTTTGCAGAGTGTCAGCATGACCCTGTAAAAAAAAATAAAAAATACCACGGACAATAAAAATGAGAGATTGATCATGTGTAAGAGAGGCTGGCCCAGTAGAGGGCAGGCCAGGAGAGTGGCATAGGTTAGTGTAGCAATGGCGAAAGGACTGATGTGACTTGTAAAGCGCTACCATGCGGAGAGACTTTGTGGCAGGGAGAAGCCAGCCCACGATAGTGCCAGAGTTAGTTTTGCTGTTATCATACAGCCTCGCTGTGCATGTCAGCGCAGTAAAGAAAGTTTTGACGTAGCGTGGAAGGTCAGGTTCACACTCTTTTGTTAAGAAACTTCAAATTCAAACTCAAAGATGTCGAATTGTTAAGTGAACCTAAAGCTTCAAGCCGTCGTATTGCATTTTGTCAATTTTGTGATAAAACGAAAGCCTAAGGAAGTAGGATCATGGAGAGGGGGGGCTGCCCTGGACGCACAGCATGAAACACCGAGTGTCTCTCCTCCATGTCTCTGTGCAGGGAGGATGCCGAGGCTCCCAAGGCCAAGCTGGTGAAACCCAACTCCCTGTCCTCCTCCCGATCTGGCAGCTCACGCTCCGGTGCTTCCTCCACGCAGTCCATGGTGCATAGCACCGGCCCCCGTGGCCACCGGCCTCGCCCCCCGGCTGTGGCGGCCCTGAAGGAGAATGGACAGCCCCCCGGCTTCAGCCAGTCCCCCCCGGCATACACGCAAGTGGACACCAAGACGTCTGAGCCTGACACCCCCAAGTTCTCCTCTAGGAACCTGAGCGTCGCCCCAGTCATGATCCCCGCCCAGACCAAGGCCTTCCAGACTGTGTAACAGGAAGTGACATCACCAGCTGCAATGCTCAAAGAAGCCCTTTTCCATCTTAGCGTACCTTGCACTCCTAATGTTCCTAAAACCAGGAAAAAAATATGTTCTCTTCAGAAACAACTGAATGCAACAAAAAGCAGATATAATTTAAGTAAACAAATTAATGTTTTAGTGAATGCCTACCTAAAGGGAATAACTAAAAAGTGCTTGCCCCTTTTCAATTATATGAAACTTTCTAAACAGGTAGATGGATTACCGCATCTGTTAATGTCTGTTTGAAGGCAACGTTTTTCTTTTAATTTCAGTTCTGAAGGCATGGAGTGTGCAGTGTACAGTAATGTGGAAGAAGTATCAAACTGAGGTGTTTTTGTAGAAAAGGCACAGGAACCCAGAGATTTCAGATCCTACAGGAGAGGTCACAAGTGGGATTTCTGAGAGCAGAAGGTCAGACGGGGTGATGTCACACTCCTACTGACCAGCAACTGGGGGAGGAGAAACCGATTCCCTGTCACCCACAGCCCTGCTTTCACCCACGCACCCAATCGGCAGTTCCCAGCATGCAGTGCAGATGCCACCTTGCATTGCATCAAAGAGTTTGTGGGGGGGGTGGCAGTAGGGAGTTGCTATGCAGAAATTGGAGTCCTGGAGGAGATATTGCCTTGCATCCCATCATACCCGAGCTGCACAGCATTGCTGTAAACGTCCCATCGAGGCGGGCGGTGGCTGAAGGGCCCCCGTATGTGATGAATCACACCGACTCGGGACGACTTTGCAAGGAAGTGACTCACAGTTGACGCCTGCATTTCATCCACAAAGCGAAAGAGAGGCGCTAGTCACAGAACAGCGAGGCGTGATGGTACTCGATGGACGTCCCTCTCCTTCCGGGTCTCATTTGTGAAGGTTCCACAACCTGCCATCGGCTTACCCGACATCCTCCAATAAATCCTGGGCAAAACAACCACACATCGGAGCACAGAAGATCCCCTGAAATGCCGTGGGCGGAATATCTTCAAATTAATGGAACCAAGAGCTTTATATCATTTTGTTGTATTTGTTGTTTTCCGTCACTTTTGAAACTAGGCTGAAGGATGTATCATGAGGATTACAGTTGGCCCACCGCTGCATTTGTCACTTTCTGTTCGTGTCCTCCTGTGTTCTTATCAAACGTTACTGAAACCAAATTCTGTCAACAAGTTACAAATGTGCGTCCTGTAAACGAGGACGTTCGCTGTGACCGTCTTGGTTTTTAGACAGAGAATGGACAGTAATAGGATCTATAGCTACCCTAAAATGACCTGTTGGATCGTCAAAAGGCGACCAAGGGTGGCATGGGGAATTTATGAGCAGACTCATTTCAGAAATCCTAGCCACTTACTGAGTACAGACCTTTTTCCTTCTTTCAGTTGGTTCTTTTATATTCTGGCACACAGCCTTCATTTCTTCCCACCCTCCTGAGCATGTGCTATGTAGATGCAAGTTTAAATGGAAGTAGAGTCACTTATATTCTGTGCCTTTGAATCCCCTCTCCCTTCCACTGATTCCTGTCCACGCCTGGCAAAAGTCAAACCTCTATGGAAGCCTTTAATCCAAAAAGAACACCTGAAGAACCTCGGGAGTGAGCTGACCCTCTGTAAATAGACGCAAAGTAGTAAATAGATGGACCGAGTATCCATGCAATAAGATAGTAAGCCCGTCAGGGAAAACACGTGCTATGTAGTTACTGTTCTTTACTAATGTATATTAGGGTAGGCATACTCACATGTTGTCTTTTAGTATAAGAGGAGAGGTAGCAGAGAGATTAAAGAGCCAAAATATGGTGAAACATTAAGTTGCTTTTTACGATCTAGAAGGGAAATATTGTTTTTATGGCTTTCTGGCTTTACCTATGGCCCCGTCTGTGAGCGGGCTTTCCCTGCAGAAGAAAGCAAACGAGCCATGCAGGTGTAACCTTTCCAAAATGGCAAGGCAGCTGACATTTGGCTGTTCTGTTTTGCTTTCTCAGTCGAATGTGCCTTTTTTTTCCGTTTTAATCGATTCGCTTTCACGGGTAGGCCTCAAACGTGTGAGTGTGCCGTGGCCCGTGGGGGGTGGTGACTAGAGGTGGAAAGCCAAGCGGAGGGTAGAGACGCACACCCTGCATTCTCCCATGCGTGGGTCGCGCAGGTCTCCAGGCTTCTAGGCCCCACAGTCGACTCCCAGGTTAGGAAGGTCAGCCGAAGAGCGACTATGGTGCACCGCTTCTGTGGGGAGGAGGAGGTGTGGCTCTACGATCAGCCAGCCTCCCAGCTCCCTGTGGCTGCTGATAATGACGCTTTCTAAAGAAATGCAAGGCGGCAAGCAGCAAAGCAGTTAGGGAGGCAGGGTTGGAGGTCACTTCGAAACTGGCTGAACACAAGTAGCAGATCTGCTGAACCAATCTGCCAGTGTGTTTTGTCAAACCGTAAAGCGGACACTAGGGACAAGGAGGGTTATTATTAAGTGGCGGTGGTTGGCTACCTTAAGGCCCCCTGAGCTTCCCCTATTTCATTAAACAGCTCGTGAAGAGAAAATCACAGAACAATAGATCCACTTCCACCTGATTCCACGGCACGCTGTACCCAGCTCTTTGAAAAGGCAGAAAGGGAAACCCCCAATTTAAACACTCCTTCAGTGCACCACTCTTCCTTAGAGCCTGAAGCAGCATTTAGAAAATCTTGAAAGGAAAGACAAAAGCCTCATATTAATGATCTTTAAATGCTTTCGCTTCAAACTCCTTTGACTGAAGAGGGTCCTAAATCTGAAGTAGGGTTTCAGAGCACTCCCAACCAGGGCTCCCAGCTCAATAAATCCAACATCAGATTCACGCAGCTCGGTTCCTGTCCTCCTAGATGCGGTCAACGGCGACAGCCTGGTAATTGGCTACCTTGTCTTTGACGCTGTGCAAACAGTATGTAGCACCGTATAGCCTACATCGGAAGGGAAAAACTGATTCAACAAGGGAACAGGGAAGATGGATGTCCTGCATGTTACAGATAATTACGTAAAGGGATTTTTGCCTTGGTGTGTATACACACTCAGTGGCCAGTTTTTTAGGTACACCTTCTTGCTAATGAAAACAGCCCACTTCTTCACGTTATTTCTTTCAGTAAATAATACCAAATCATTAATTCTAATCCTGTCTACAAGATAATCTTGGAAATGCACGGATTTGAAAAGTCCTGCGTTAAAATTCTTTCAAGTATAAAATGGTTGCTATTTTGGTTATACCCACTGGGGGGAGGAAGGGCACTTGAGCAGTATCAAACTCGCCATTCTGAAAATACAATAGCTTACAAAGACAAATGTGAATAAACAATGTAAATGAAGCGCAGAGCAGTTGTGGTTGTAGTTGGGAGAGCAGTGATGCAGCTGTGAAAGCCAGTTACCGAGAAAGGGCACCCCGATGGCGAGTTTGCGAAGACATGCATGCTGAGAGCCACTGTAACTGTGTGCCCCGACGGCCATTAGCCTTTCTCCACTGCTTGGAAATTCAATGCATGACGATTAACTTCATAAACTGCACTGAATGGCCGCCACAGGGCTCCCTTAACAACGGCAACATCCCAGGCCAGTGAAATTCAGTTTACCTCGGCTGTCACAGTTCGTTACCCAATATTCTTAATCTTGCATTTTACTAGTAGTCACGTTCTGATTAGCACCATTAATCGTCTGTAATTTGAGAGTATCTTATTTGACAGAACTGTTTACCCCACCAAATACTCTAGGCGGACACCACTCACCAGAGCCAAAACTATTCAAGGGGTGATATAGCACTGGATTGGGTGCAATGTGATTGATTCTTTGAAATTAGTTCAACACCTCTGCACTACAGCATCAAGAGTTTACATAGAATGGTGGGAGTGAACAGAAACATCCAGCCGGTGGCATTTCTCCTTGTTAATGAGAGAGGTCTGAGAAGCATGGCCAAAATCACAGCTCCGTTCAACCGTGGTGTGCAGGCAGGCTAGTACTAGCTAGGTTTATCTAATAACGTAGCCACTGCGTATGTATACATATATAGGCAATAACTGTAAATATAACATGTAAAGTTTTACCATATCTTATTTTTCTTGTTTTTGTCTTCAGTCAGTGTAAATTGCACTTTCAAATACTACACTCATGTTCACATTGGTTTATTTCTGTCTGGATGTATTATCAGAAACAGCTCGACACGGTGTAATAAAGGGAACTCACTAGCCAAAGTTTACTTTATTTCTCGCCACTCCCATTGCTGCCCGTCGAATTTATTTGTGAAACGAGTGTTTTTGTTTCATGGAAAAGACAATGTAAATATGCCCTTCACGAGTAAAATTGTATATTTTTACGATTTCTGAATTATTACTGTTTCATTTCTAATAAAACATTAAACAAGGAGTTATTCAGCATGACATGTCATTTTGCTTCAGTCAAGCTGACGCAGGTATAGCGCGGGGTCGTTCTTTCTTACGGTTCGTCGTGCGGTTAGATTGAAGGAAAGGCTTTGTGGAGGTACTACTCCAGGGGTTTCCATGCAGTCTTTTCAATCGGCATGAAGTACCCAGACCTCCCGGTGTTACAGCCCTGGCAAAAGGCTACTTTCTACGCTGCTATTACAGTCTGTAATTCTATCCCTTATCCAGTTCTTAAGCAGCATCTTAATACAAATTCTCAAAGTAGCATCCTGCTTGCTGCCTTCAAGAAAAATTACATCAGAAGTTGAATTCATTTACTGCATTCAGTTGTGTATAATTTAATACATATATGAACTTGGGAAATGTGTCATTGGAAAGTTAGAACCGCAATATCTCAAATTTATACAACAGGCATGCAGAACTTTTGATATTTTCATATTTGGGTTGTAATCTTCATAATTGAAACTGCCTAAAGTGTTATTAAGGGAAACTGCAAATAAATGAATCGTACTGCACTTTTACACAAAAAGTGTACCAAAGAGGAGATTAAGAGTGGAAAAGTGTGCATTTAAAGCATTCAGTGATTAAAAAAAAAAGTCCCCCTGGTTGCATAATATTTACCAACTGTGTTCAATAATGTCAACATTTTTTTATCCATCAATTAGTACATCCCGGTAGCTTCATATAATTACAGTATGTGCCCTTCAGTTACATGCTGACCAATCCTTTCCTCAAGTGCCTTCCCTCCTCAACCCCCCTAACTTCGAAGTTTGAACCTATGGCACCAGCTTCGTCTTCAGAAAGACTCCCTTCAGTGGCGCGGCTCTTTTTTGCTTTGTCCTTTGAAAAATAAATCGATAAGCCACAGCACAGGTGTTAGGACGCATTTGCTGAGTACGAACGGCGTACGCCGTATGGCAGTTCAGGGGAAGGGAATTTAAAGATACTGCAACCATGGACTGCCGTTTGTCGCACCGCTGGCAGGTTGAAACACAGAAACAAAGAAAGGCTAAAAAAGGAAGCTATGATCTCAGCTGGCATTAAAAGGTTGTCATGCGTTTATCGTTTTGTATGACGTAAACGTGTTCTTAAGGTCTGCAAATACACATAGAGCAGAACTAAAAATAAAAACTGTTAGGAAGTGCAGCACTGGTTGTTATATCATGATGAACTCCTGCCCTCTAGTGGTGACCGCAGAGCATTGCTACACTTAATAAACAATTTGCAAAAGATTGGAGACAATAATTCAGCCAATGCGGGAATATTTGCTTGCAGAATAAAAAGTCCCAAATTCATCTTCCGACCATAACCAGGATAAGCAATTGGAAGATGAAAAATTTAAAATTCAAGAATGGCTTTTGAAAGACAACAGCATATGTTTGCTGAATCTCAGAATCATGTCGTACTGAAAATGTTTGGCATTCCCTTTTAAACAGAACATTAACTGTTAACCAGGGCCTACGATTTCACTTTTACATCGCTAGTGCATTAAATCCGAATTTCCGTATTGATCAAATTGTCGTGTGATGATATTCCAGACTGCAATAAAATAAACTTCTTGACGCACGGTAGACTTGCGTGTTTCATGAACGATTCATTCAATTTTAGGTCACTGACCCGTTCAGCATTCAATGAACGATTCATCGTTCAGTTAGTCTCTTAATTCGCGCACTCTGTCGCCACCCTGCGGTAGAATGTTGTACAGACGTCTAAAGGTATGGTTAAATCTATTCGCACGACCAATTTATATATCATGAATATACATAATTAATTCAAAACAATAAAATAGAGCATAAAAAGACCCCTTTCCCAACGGAAGTATATCCAGGGAAACTCAAAACAATCGATTCCTAAAAAGAGTCACGATTGCCATCACTAATGCACATTGTGTGCTGACACCACCCATAGCTGGAGGTATTAACGCCCCCCCCTTTTCAGATTATCAAATGAAACCATTCACGTTATTCTCCCAGGACAAGAAGCGTTGCCTTGTGGCTCATAGATAAACTAGTTACATTTCACTCTCGGCTGACTTGGCTAATTAATGCACAGTCATTAATTCATACCGAGAGGTTAATGGAATGCTATTTTTACCCCACGCTTGATATTAGTTCAAGGCTCCCGTCTAGACAAAAGCGTTCAAGGCTACCGTGAGGGATTATTGAGTTGTTGATTGTAACGTCACATAATTCGGTGGAACAGCCAGTCCGGAGCACTCTGCTGTCGATTTCAAAAGAATCATCTACAGCACATTCCATTCAAATGATTTCCTAAGATTTTAGCTTCTCTGGCCATCTTTCCATGTCAATTTCATGAAACTTTATTCACACAAATTCGATCCAAGCGAAAATGGGAGTCCACTGAACAAGGCCACTCTTACAGTAAACGGCTCACTCAGATGCCTGATTTCGCTATAATAATTTAAATTAAATACATTAATGCTAAATATCCAGATATTCTGAAAGAGATCAATGTGAAATCTAAATTGGCATTAGGTTAATATGCCAATCACTGTGATCTCAAATAGAAGACCGTGTGTGCTCCGGCCGTCCTGACTTTATCCAGTTAATTAGGTAATTGCTAATTGATTCTTCGGCAACTGATGACCAAGCGGCCCCTTTTCATTTCAATAATGGCCCTGAGGCGCTTACTGTGGAGGAATAAGAGGCGCCCGGATTTAAGAGGCACTTATCTGATGTGCTATAAATAAAATGTCTGCTGACACAGATCTATACCGCGCTGGTCTGTGTGCCAGTGGTTCAGGGTGAGGGGCTATAGGCGCTGTCCTCTAAAACCACGGCGTTTAAAGAGCCAGAGATGCCTGTGCAGCCTTGCTGTATATAGCTATGGCTGAGAGCCCCCGGTGGCCTTTCTTGAGCGTGTGTGTAGTGGTGTACGCTATACATATGTTTATGTGAGGGGGGGATGAAAACTGCGGTGCAGACCCCGATACTCGTATAAAAGCGCTGCCTCTGCCGATGTGGCAGGCTGTTCTTGAACGAAGACGCTGCCCTTCGATCCATGCCGGCAGAAGCAGGTGCACAAGCGCTGCTCTCTCCCCATCCATCCATCCATCCATCCCGGCCACTCGTACGGCCGAACTGGGGGGGTGGGGATGATACAGTATCTGGAAAATATTCTTTAATGATTCCACCACGTCGTGTACTGTAAATTGCGCCTGTTTATGCCATGCTGTGTGTGTGTGTGTGTGTGTGTGTGTACACACATGCATATTTTAATATTTAACACAGCCGCCTAAGTGGGAAATGGCTTTTGCGAACCCGGGGCTCATCATCCCCCAACTCAAAGTGGAGGAGGAGGGGGCGGCAGACACCTGGTTGAAGAGCATCTCTCTGCGATCTTTGCATCTCTCCCCGATCATGATCAGAAAGCAGCACAGGTAGGACGGGCATTTAAATCTACATGCAGTGTGCTTTTAATACGCTTATGTATAATAACGAAATGTGATACCGGAGAACAGCGGCTCTTCGTGGACCAGACATTGTTTAGGAATGACTTGTAAAAGAATAATCTCATTAAACGATTTCTTTTATCGGTCGAGACTTATTAAGGCTTCAAGTTACGGGATACGGCGAAAGTACTGATGTTTTTAAAACGTGGTGACTCGAATAAACGAGTCGAAATGCATTGTTGCTGTATGAAGAAGTGTTAACCAAAAGTTACTTCCCACCAAACAGGGAACGTTCCCACTTTTAATAAGGTTCTCATTATGTTCTCAAAAGGTTCGGTTGCGACGTTGTATAACTAACGTTCCTGTAACGTTCATTAAACGTATATCGGGAAACTTAACCAAACAAGAGCATTGTAGGAACGTTTTTAAAATGACTTTTTTTTTTTCTAAAACCTTCCTGGCACGTCCAGAAAACTGGACAAAAACGTTCCAATAACGTAAAAACAACGTTTAAAATCGTTCGGCTAACCCGAAATTGTCAGTTGGGTTGGACTTTACTTTGTTCAGAATGACGACGAAGCTCATCATATTTGCGGTACTCTATGACGAACGCATCTGGACCGTCGTTAAAAGGGTTAGTGTTCATGTTTACTAATGTGCTGCTTTAAAGTGCGTCTGCATCTCTGACGTCATGTATGTATCTAATTGCTTTAACAAATTCTGCCATATCCTTCTTTGATTTATGTGGCATATGGCAGGCGTTCTGTTCATTGATGTTCCTAATTTGTAAGACCAGTAATTTTTTTTTCTTCTTCTCTCATTTAAAACAGAGAACCAGATGTTCAAGTGATTCAAGTTTAGTTTGGTTTCACGTGGGCTTCAGTTGTACAGTGTACGACTTTGTGTGATATTTACAGTAATGCGAACTGGTTGTAATGCAGATTGATGCTTTGACGTCATTAAACATACAGACTTCGTGACATTAAGTGGAACCTCTTTTTTTTTACCTTGTTCACATTATTCTCTTAGAAGTTCCAGCAGATATAAAAGGCATGCGGAGGCAATTTTAGTATGTGGATGGATAGCCTTGTCACCTCGTACCTCCAGGGTTTTCAGTTTGAATCTAGACTTGGCTCTGTGTGTGCAGAATTTGCCCTGACTACTATACTTTCCTTCCACAATTCAAAGATGAGCAGACTGAGTGAATTGCTGACTCTAAAACGTGTGAGTGCTTGTATTCTGTGCCCTACAATGGATTAGTGTTTATCGCTAATTATTGCACTATGTTTTCCTAGGACAGTGTTTTTATCACTGTTACCACACTTGAGTAAATGGTTATTGAAAAAGAATGGATAATTTTAAGTTTGCCTGATAGCTGTTAATTTCTCTGGGGACTGAAAATGCAGGAAACGGGGGAAAAAAAAAATGCATTTTCATTACTGATGAAGATGAAATATGACAGGTCTGCCTGGAAAATACAAACCTCATGAACATTGATCTAGAATAAGCATTACTTCTTAACTGGTGCAGTTGTCTTCTGTTGTACAGAATTTTGTATTTTTATACTTTACCCAAGAGAGTATCCTGTCGCACTGGACCCAGAGATTTTTCTCGTGTGTGTCTTGTGTTATATTCCAATCACCATTTACAGTATATACACCAACACTGCTGATTCAAATCAGTATGGGTACATGGGATCAGATGGAAATCTACAGGAGAGCTTTGCTGGGCAGGTCCAGGCTACTGTTCTGAGCCAATGTTCCAGGAAGTGTTACAGAGAGGGAAAGGTTCTGGAAGTGAGGAACCAACTAGTCTGAATACTCTTAGGGTAGCTAGTTTCCCATTACTATGATAGTAGCAGGCAGCCCTTACTACTTACAACTATTATGTTTGTGTTGAAAAGGTGCTACATGTTTGTTGAACCATCAGCTCTTTTTGCTGAACTCCTCTCTGCCTATGATCTCACTCCATAACATACCTTCTAAGACTCTTCCTATAGCTATGCAGGGAGGAAGCATTAAGCCTGTAAGGCCCATGCCCTTTACGGAACTGTCAATAGGTTGTCTAAAATTCTGCTGGGTTTTGTGACATGAATGGTTAGGGTTAATACTAGCAGCTCACTATTCAGTCTAAGTAAATACGGAGCTACTAGTAGTGGAGATGTGAGTTTATATGCAGTTTGCAGGGCTAGGGCAGGCTTGTGTGAGAAGTATGGGCTACATCTACCATCGTGTAGCATTTGCCAGCAACTGCTGTTCTGTATCAGGGACTATTCTTCATGCAGATAGTCAGCCACTTTATATTTCATTCACACTCATTAGGGTTTGGCTAAGGTGGCCCGGGCCAGGGAACATGGATAAACTTAGTCTATTGTGGGACACGGCGCTTTAAGGAGGGAGGCAGCAGACTCCTGGGAGACACGCCGCCCAGCCGGAAAGAAACACTATGGCGTTAGGTGGGGGTGATCACCATGCAACATTAAACAGTGATCAGCGCTGCCACCGCCCCCGTGTCTACAGAATGCAGACCCAAAATGATGGAGACTTTTGCCTGCTGGGACCAAGTACTCAGGGCAGTACAGTTCAGTAGGATTTGGCTGCTCCTCTGTGCTACAGTGTACTGAATTTGTTCACGTATGAACCTCCACACTTCCTTCCCAACGATTTCCACTTGTAGCCATTATTAATAGCGTGATCTGCTTTGTCTTCTCGAAGGCCAGGATGAATTATTGCTATTTCTGTTCATTTGTGTTTATGGCTAGCGGTCCCTCAAATGCTAGCATCCATACATGCTAGTGTGGACTTGAGTTAGTATGGCATACAAGTGATGTTTTGAAGGAGGCTTGTTGCCAGGTTACATCAGCATGCTGTTGATGCAGCCTGTCTGGCTGTGTTCCAAGCTTGTATTAGACCGTCGTTCTGCCTAATTTTTATGCTTTTTGGGTTTAGGGGATTCAGTTGATGTTCATTGTTCACATTGACTAAGTAAAACTGGGCCACTTGTACCCTGAAGCAAGTTTTTATGAGATTCTAGAACCTTCTCTTTTCCTACCTTGGCCACATCATCTGTTATTTCCTTTCTCACTTAAGTGAATTATCCAGTTTAAATAGAAATTAAATTGAAACAACTGAATTCAGCGATTGATATCTACATCTGAAAAATGCAGGGTTTTGTAATTCGGCCCCTATGTCTGTGTCTGACAGTTAAACACCCATAGAACCTCACTGGCCCTGTTCAGTGTGGCACAAACTGTGGCCGTTGTTGTTTATGAGCCAGCCACCATACTTCATTTTATGCTCATGAAACCACCCTGCAACGTTCACATGTAAGGACAGGTGTGCTTCCAGAGCAGTTTGCATTAGTTCTTTTGAACAGGTCTAGGTCATGTTAATGACTGGGTTGTATGTGTTATGAGGGTCATTGTGGGATTTTGAGAGCAAAACTAGCAGCAATAACTAGTGACATGGGAAGCTATTTGTTGTCCTGTGTAGTTTTTTTTTTTTTTTTTTTTTTTTTTCCCCAGTCTATTTGGTTTATTACACATCACCTCTGAGAAAATTTGTACCATTTGGTTCTTTTTTTTTTTTACTGGTTTTATACAAAAAACGATGCAAAGGTAATTTTTCCAGCATGTTTGTGGACGACATGTTTTACACTACAACTGAAGTTTATCAGTTTAGAAAGACTTTTTCGGGTACAACGAGAGAGTAGTAAACACCCATGGCCTTACTTTACATCGTTCCGTCTCTGGGTCAGCATGATTGTCTAATAAATTATTACTCAAAGAAACTAAAGCCGTAGTTGCAGAACAAGTCAGCATGTCCAGTGGGTCTTGTAGATTTTTTCATTGCTGTTTAGGGGTGTGTATCTTTTTAAAGGCAGAGAATTTAACCACAAATAAAATGAAGCTTAGATATAATACAAATTTTTTTTTTATTTGAGCTCCCCCTTTAGGATGGAGGTCTGTGTACTTGTTCCATTTTATCCAGCCATACCTGCAGAGGAATCGGAGTAATGTTCCTAATCTAATGCATTTTCTTGTATATGCCTCCTTCACAATCAATATTTCTTGATGTTTCAAGAGCTTGGTTTTTCTCCAGCGTTCAATAAATGAGTTGAGCTGCCTTCATGTTGGGGATATCGATTTTGAAACCTTCATGTGGTGTGGAAGCCACGTCTGGTAAATTCTGACTCACGTCTCCCAAGAACAACTTGTTTTTCCTTGAAGCTATAAAAACAAATGATGCCAGCTGTCAAAGGCGTGAAGTTTTCTTTAATTTGAACTGGAGTTTACTTTTAATGAATTGTGTGTTCAGTTTCATATCTGAATATGAATTGTATATCCCTTTTAATATGTTGCTTTTTCTTTAAAATTTCTCATCCACATGTATGAAATGTGAGGATGACCACCCATGAAGGTGCATCATTTTTTATTCTGTTTTTGTAAATTAAAAGTATTTGCCTGTAGCCTACTATTATTGTCACTAAACTGTAGCATCTCCACTCCTGGAGTTAAAACAAGGTTAGAAGAAGTTTGCTTTTAATGGCGTAGAGAGGCAGATATCACCCTTTTCAAATGGACTATATACAAAGGGCAGTAAATTCTTCCCATCCTGGAGATGCCCATTGGTTAGGATTCCTCAGATGCTGCAGCTGAGATCGGAGCAGAGTGGTGAGCTTTATGCCTCATTTCTAAAACAGCTTTAGTATTTGAGGTAATAGCATGGAAGAGAGTTTAACCAAAGCTGTGGGAAAGGTCACATGATGGCGTGCTGGGGTGGGGCATGTCATCTACCGCTGCGTAATCTTTGAATCACTGCACAAGTTATGTGAATTGCCTCTTTAGATCTTCAGTGTTGACCAATACCAGTAAATAAATGGTATCACACAGAATACACCCCTCAAACATTTCATTCCGATAAGTAGGTCATGTGGAATTTTAAGGAGTTTCTTCCTCCCTCCCCCAGGATTTATAGGTACAGTGTGGTGAACAAGACCCTTCCTAAAGAGATTCTCTTATACAGGGTTGCTATTGCCCACAGGGGCCAAAAAATGAAATATGTGACTGGCTTAATAAAAATTTATGTGAATGGAATTTGATACAGTGCTGGGTGCTTTAGGTACTGCATCTCAGTTTGAATTGGTGTTGGGTGAAGGTGGAACAATCCCTAGGTAGATGGTTCTGGAAATGTGAAATTGCCCTATCATTTTTCACAGAAGGGCAGGAACATGACTGTAAAGCTAAGCTTCAGAAAGGGTACGGTGAATCCATAGTTACTAACTGCAGCTTCTCATTACGCAGGAGTAACGTGAGAAGTCTCCAGACAATTGGTAAGTTCAATCCAGGCTGAAGGAAATGCAATATTAATTCAAAGGAGCCATGACAGATTACTCTCAAAGGAAGAATATATATATAGTATATAAATACGATGTGTGTTGTAAATGAGATTTAGAATACATTTTTCTTATACTGCCAAAGTTCTATAAATTGATATGTGTATGTACGCACAATTCCTTGCAGCAAACACACAGTGACGTGGTCTATGCAATGAGTGCGGTTTTGTCATGCATACTTTCGTAAATAGTATGCATGCCGTTTTTTCATAAGAAAGCACGTCAGTTTTGGAACTGCCGGGACAGTGTGTGACCATGTGATGTAATACAATGATGAGGAAATACGACTCTTTCACCACATTGGGGTTTTTTTTGGACATTTCTTGATACAGATGCCCTTTGCAGTCAGAAATCAGCTGACTTATCACTAATATTATTCAAATTTGTGTGGCTATATCTTTGAATGATACTTTAAATCTGTTCTTTGTATCCTTTTAAATGTGAATGAATTTTTTTTTTTTTCAGTTTAAGTAATTATGTCACTTTGAAAAGTTTGTCTTAAATTGGTACATCCAGACAAGTTTTGCTAAATTGTCTTTGATCTCTAAGGAACGAACAGTAATAAAATTTAATTTCAGTTTTTAATAATATTTTTATCCTGAATCCTTTTTCATTCTTCTTTCCTCCTTGGTCAACTAGTTATTTTTATCTAGAGTTCTTCCCTGAATAATGAAATAATCATGTTATTTTGAAAGATGAAAAATGCCTGGTGATTTAGTAATGTGAGAATAAATCCTGTACAGGCTGGACTGGACAGCTGCATCCTTTGCCTTAAGGCTGGGTTGAATGTTGTATTATTGCTACGGTGATGTGAGCCCCCGCCCCAAGCAAAGTGGATTAGGTTTCAGCTGTGAGGTTGCCCACTCCCCTTTTTGTTTTCCTCCCCTGTACCGTGCTGAGGCTCCTCCCGTTGAGCCAGAACTCAGTAACCAGAGAGCCACTCAGCAACGTTGTCATGTGGTTGTTTCCATCATTCACAAAGACGCACCTGCACCTCAGTCACACACAGTGCGCTGACAAATGCACACTAATGACTGTAAAGCCGCCGATATGGATGCACACACCCAGACTGTCCCACTTATAGATACGTAGCTGTTGGCGTTTGTAGGATTATTAGAACACCTGCATGCTTTACTGGGCAGGCTCCTTAAAGATGAGTACTCACAAAGAGCGTTGAAACGTGACACCCTCCCTAGCGTGCCGAGGGGTGCAAGCTCAAATAGGACCACGCCCCATTTCTTTGCTCTCAGACGCTGTAGCTCAGCTGTGGTCTGCAGTGACATAAGATGGTACAATGGCCAAAGCCTTTGATATTCCAGTATTTCCACCCTCCATCTTGTGTCACCATCGTACTAAGGTATAGTTTTGCTTAGGCAGAGGTCTGAACTGTGTATCTACATATAGGCCTATCAGGATGAGCCTGAAATCTGGGAGGAAAGGAGTGTCTTTGGGTCTAGTGGTGAAGCCTACATCCTTACAGTATGTCCACCCCTCCTGAGTCCCAGGAATACCTGGTCAAATGTAAATGTGCAGAGATGAATAATGCATTGTCCACGTAACACTCCTGATACTGTAAGGGCTGAACATGCTAATGCAGGAATTTTACTTTTGTGCTAAGGTGAACGATGTAATTGCATGTCCCACTTTGCCACAAAGAGCAAGACAACAATTAGGAAGCAACGTCATTTTTACGCACTGGCATGGTGGTTCAGGTTAATTTCTTCGTGTACTGCATCTTGACCGTGTACCGGCATTTGCCCCTGTTTTAATGGTAATTTTTCATCCACTCTGACAAGGTCGGAGTGGCCCTTTTCCACAGTTCCCTCTAGTGGTTCTGTAGCGGGTCAGCTGAGGTAACTACACAGGGAAATTCTACAGAGGTGATAACAGTAAGGTGAGTTCAGGAAGTCATGTGACAAATGAGGCTTTAAAACCCATGGTAGGTGGGCGTTACCTAAACTAACCAATCAATGATAGGACAAAGCGCCATAATTGATTGCTTAGTTCGGGATTCTTCCACCTACCACAGATTTTGAAGCCTCATTTGTCACATGACTTGGATCAGGTGCGATAAGCCAGCTTTGACCGTTCCTGTCATGAGGACCGGCAGCCTAATTCACCGGTCCATCTGTTGTCGGACGGGGAGCTGTGAGGACGAAGACCCGTTAACGTCGCATCGTATGTCATGCAGTATACATGTGTGTAGTGGTAGCCGGTCCCCTGTCACCACCCGCAAAACGGAGCGTAGGGTGTTGATGTGAGAAGCAGACATTTGAAGCTCCCATCTTATTACTGCATGTTAAAAATGTAGTACTCACATATTTTGCAGACACTTATACTGCCAACAGACGCAGTAATACCAGGTACCGTAATACACATAATACTAGTACCATAACCGTAACACATCTAATACAGTACTGATGGTGTGATACTAGGATCGACCTAGCTACCATCCCCAGACAGAAAAAAAAAGGTCCTCGTTATCGTACGGTATCTCCATGAGCCCAGTTAACCCACACGTCCAACCCAATGAGACATGGCAAGCGAATTGATTAAGTCCCAAATGCAGCCGCAGCACCAATACATTAAGAATGTGCAGTGCCCTTGCGGTTAAATCCCACAAGCATCTTCTCTGAACGTAGGCATACATTCTACAACACGAGTCTAAACAGAAATTCATCAATGTCAGTGCCATACTAAAATACATCCATCCACCAGTCCGTCTTCTAACTGCCTATTCCAGTCAGCCTAGGGCAAAGGGCAGGGGTCCACCCTGCATGGAACACCTGTTAACAAAATTTGAACATATATTAATAAGGGTGAGAGTTATAATACATAATGTGCAAAAGGATAAGTGTTATTGTGAGATTTGCTTTTCACTGGGTGAAAAGATTCATGGATATTGAAGGAAGGGACTGGAACTTTATTCAGGGGATGGGTTTTAAAACATCAGACTTCATAAGGGTAAGAGGGTCTGCTCTGTCAGGAGCTAGGCTGAATGTGGGGTCTAGAACCAGCAACCTGTGAAACTTTGATGTACGGTGTAAAAGCAGTTCTGGGTGATGACCAACTATCTGCCATCCCTTTTAAATACTTAGAATTTTTTTATATTTTTTAATTGGAACAGCAGAAATTCCCCTAACACAGCTCTCTTCTGTTTCCCGCTGGCTTTCTCCCCACATGGTGGCAGACGAGCCTCGTCTTTTTCTGTATTCCGAACGAACCAAACACTGAATTTCAGTGGCTGATTAAAGCTTGGATCCATTGTAGGTTAAAGACTGCACATATTTAATTGAGCCCGTTGGTTTTAATGTTTAGACCGCTGGGTTCAGTCCAACATTGGGTACAATTTTTAAAACAGAATTTTAAATACAATTCCTACTTTGAGCTTTAACGTTATTCTGTGAGAGAGTCCATGCACACTGAACATTTCCTACCCTTCAGCTCCTTTTTTTTTTTAATGATGTTAACATGAGTCTTTTTAAAGTCATATTATTTAGGGTTTTGTGATGCCCATATAAGGTTAGACTACTACTTTAATGTAGGCCTAGCAGGATGCCAAAATATGAGGTAAATTGCACAATTTTTTTTTTGTTTGTATTTAAATGCACATTCACATCGGTTTATAGTGTAGGTTATCATGGTGGCTGTAATACGGGATATTAGCCGAGGTGTTTTCAAGTTTGAATCACTGCTTCTCATTCTCAGCCATCTGTTCATGCGCGCGCACACACACACACGCGAGTGCACACATATGATGATGTGATTGGACAAAAATGCTTTTATAGCATAATTAAAACCTTGGCATTTTTGTGTTTGTTTTTAAACTTCTCATTTTCCATCAAAAAGGCACCATAAAGAGCACGTTCTTAGAGTTTGTCTCAGAAAGGTGTCTCGTAAAAGCTTGTACTTGTTTTACATCTTTTTTTTGCCAGACAAAAGCACCAGCATGGAGGGCTGACACAAAAGGTTCCATTTGGTATGGTCACCCTTTGCCGCAGGACAAAGAGAGACGAGGTCCCCATCTGTTTTAATGGTCATGGTAATGGGAGGTAAATCATTAGATGCAATCTGAGGGTTTAGTTTCAGAAATGATTGATTGTTCCTTTTGGCAGGTAAACGAGACCTTTCTCGGTACAGGTGGATGCATGTGATTTTTTTTTTTTTTTTAACGTATCTGTTGCCCTGACTTGCCAAAGATTTTTTGGGAAGATGACAATTTCAACTCCATAGCTGAAATGATATTCTTTACAATCATTTGATTGCTTTAAAGTACCGCTGTGTGCTTTGGACATCCCATAGTCGTCTCCACCCGTCACCTGAGGGTCTCAACTAGTGCCAGGATGAAAAGGTGGGGGACTCCATCCTGGGAACTGTCCTAGGCCACCTGGAGTAAAGGCCCGCCCACTCGGTGTTTGACTTCTTTGATCAGCTTATTCAGTCATCACAGGAGCACATGACAGCCTGAGCTCCACTGAAATCTAAATTTAAGCAGTGTTTTTCATGCTATAATCAGGCAAACAAAAAGACATAGGTGTAACTTCCAACACACAGAAAATCATTATAATTCTGATGAAGGGATTAGTCCATAGGCTGAATGGCATTAAGACACTTTGATGTTATAATAGCCTGACTACTACACCAGATCGCCTGAATTATGGCCTGTAAACGTGTACTAACAAAACACAAATGATCTTTTCTTATACAAGAGGCCATGCAAATACCAAACAAACTTTTGTAATTGATGAAATTGAAAAGTAAAGAATTCATTTTGTTTAATTATGACATGATGTGTATTAGAGTAAAAGACCCAGGGACGATATGTAAAATAACATTTCATGCTGATAAAATAGACAAGACTACCAACTCTGTTCCAGCTGTAAGGAATAACTAGGATCAGGATAAAGACTAGAACTTCATTAGTATCGTGTCCCGATGAATGAGTAGAAATGACATAAGCCGGATATTAATTAATTACAGGACAAATTTATTTGCAGGCCCGGCGTCAAACGTCTTCTTGAAATGAATGTTGCTGATGCAAGTATATCCCCAGAACCTCCCATTAATATTCCCATGAGTAAAAGGTCATTTTTAATGTTTTTCTTGAGGTTGCATTTCTGCTTGCTGGTTTTAGGAAGATAGGGTACATACTCCAAGTGTAGTATGTTAAGCCGGATTTTTATTTCAAAGTTTGACTTCAATTTAGTGAAATTGACATAATCCAGGTCTATAAATGCTAATTTTATTGTTGACTCAAGTAAAAAAAAAAAATCATGAAGTATATGGAGACTGTAATTCGGTTACTTTAAATGCGGCCAGTGATGAAATTCCTTCACTCGTAAGGTGCTGGGAAAGATTGACAACACGCTGACAAGGATTATGGCTGGGATCTTTGAGAGGATTGCTGTGTTTTTAAAAGAGGTTTCAGTGACTCCTCTGACAGGCGGGAGTGTCGCTTGAATGTATTTGACCCTCCCATGCCATGAATAGTGCTGAAAATTTGGCAGAGTGATTGATTGGCAGGTTTTAAGCCACATGGATTTGCAGAAGAAAAATGGGTCCCATTAAATAGAATTGTGACATTTTAGATGACAGCTCATGAGATTTAATAAAATTAACAAACAAATATGCAGCAGTCATTAAATAGTGATACCTTAATGGCTATTGACTTTTAAATGAAGTAAATCGTGTTTTAAGTTGAGAGAAGACCTATCACTGCCTGAATCCAGTGTGTAAGGGGATTTAATGTTTTAAAACAGGGACATAAGCAAGTGTTGGTAAGTTCACGTTGATGCCATATCAAAGCTTAAGTGACAGCAATGATGATGAGTAAACTTTTTAGAAGGTTACAAGGAATGGTACTAACCCTTTGGGGAACAACTTTTATGGTTCCCTATGTACAAATGGTAGAAACTGCGTTTTTTGATATGGCTACTATTAAAATACACTAGCCAGATAAAAAAAAAAAAAAAAAAAAAAAAAAAGTTGCACACTTCAATCTTTCATTTGACCATCTTTAGCTTTGATTAAGGAGCTTTCCTCGTGGCATTGTCTGGATGAGCTTATGCAATGTCTCAACGTTTTTTCATCCTAGATTCGCATTCGTTTTTCATCGAATCCTGTATTGACAACAGGAGAGTCGAACCACTCCATAAAGTCTTCTCTACCACATCCCAAAGACATTCAATAGGGTTAAGGTCAGGACTCTGTGGTGGCCAGTTCATGTGTGAAAATGATTCTTCATGCTCCCTGAACCATTCTTTCACAATTTGAGCCTGAAGAATCTTGGCATTTTTGTCTTGGAATACGCCCCTGCTGTCAAGGAAGAAAAAATCCATTGATGGGATAACCTGGTCATTCAGTAGATTGAGGCACTCAGCTGACTTCATTTTATTGCTGCATAACTTTGCTAAGCCTAGACCAGACCCTTGGCTCTTAAGTACTGTATTTGCTTATTTAAATTGAAACGGTAACTTTTTTTTTTTTTGGCCAGGCAGTGTAGATTTTAACAAGTTCTAAATTATGTCTGAGGCTTGTACCAAGTTTTCTGGTGGCTCTGAAATGTTGCAGTAGACGGAGAAGCATTTAAAAAACATATCAGAACTGAAGAATTTGTTTACAACAGGTATTTAAATCTATTGTCCTGTTTGTCAGTTAATTGCCAGTTAATGAGTGATGGCTCATTAGCTCTGACTCTGTGTCATCTAAGGGTTGTTGATTGAGCGAAAAGCCGTAGTGTTTACACATGACGATTACCATTATATTTGGCTGGAACTTTTCAGAAGAAACAGTTATGAGTTCGTGTCCACACCTAACTTGTCTTAAAGTGACACTGCATCAAATTTTTTCAGCAGTTCAGGCATGGGCTAACCTGATGCCGTGACCAGGTGATGCCATTATTACAACGCTGCAGTTCCACTAGATCATTTGCTGAGAGATGTATGGGCTAAATCTCTGCACCCAGACTATTAGCATTATTGCCGTACAGGCACTGCGAGTCAGGATGTTGACCAGGATAAGCCTGAATCCAAGTACCAAGGAGGATTATGTTAGCTACTTTAACTCTCTTGAGAAGAGAGTGGAATCTGTGTAACGGTATTGCAGGCTGGTCATTTCGTATAGGAATCTGGCTGCAGAGCTGTTTCTCTCACCAAACCTGTATGGTAGTCAGAAAGACACAGTCTATCCTCTTATGGATGTCATAACAAGCCAACTCTGATTCCATGTTGCTTGGGTCTCTGTTTCACAGTGACCAGTTCATCGAAATTTCCCTGCCTCTGCATTTATCGAGCACGTAGGAGGCCTTAAATAGAACCTCAGGCTTGAGACATCATATGGCTGAGGGAGAACCACCATAACACAAAATCCCTTGTTTGCTAATCTGTTTCGAAACCACTGGCCTGCTTGTTCTCACATGTTAACAGCCCAGTGCTGTCTTGCCAAACGGCCTCCGCTGACAGTGGCAAGACACAGTTTGTTGCGACAGAAGGCAGGCAATGGGTGAAATATGAGGGAAAATAAGAATTAATGGTGCTCGGGGGTACAATTACCTACTCTTATATTCTTTGGGAAAAACGTGCCGTGTGTCTTTTTTATACCTGTGTCAGGTTTGACCATTCAGAAGCCCCCTGTGAGCTTACAGACCACGCAGTAAGAGTTAATAACACACTGGCTTGTGGGAGGCGGACTGATATAATTGCTGTTAAATAGGACAGAAGCCCATGTACTGTTAAATACAAGTGCACCCTCCACCTCACCGCGACTGAACAACGAAATGGAATCAAAGTCATTTCTCCTATTGCTACACGAGCTAGAGAGCATCAGAATTTTTTTTTTTTTGGACTGGGGTGGAGGCAGCGACGAGGTGTCGTCTGTGTCGTGGTCACATGATTCTGAGGGGTGCAGACCACCTTAGGAGGCCTAATGAGTCTTCCTCTGTGGGGCAGGAGGGTCTACACAGTAGGACGCTGGGCATTCCCGCTGTGTGCCTCCTGTCACTGACAGGGGAGTCAGAGCTGTCTCAGCGATGTCATTCACCAGGAGTCATCTTCACGTTGTTCTCCTCACACTCAAAGGGCACAATAACATTGGCTTCAGCTGGCAGAAAAATACAATTACTCATGCTATTGCTATAATTAATACATAACTCGTTATTGCAGTTATTGTGTTCTTTGACATTGTCGCCTTTGGCTTTCTCTCTGGTGACCTTAGGCCTGGGACTCTGTAAAGAGTTTTGTGACAATGCTCTTTGTTAACGGTCATGTATTATACATTGTTTCTCTTCTCAATGAACCCCTCAATTTTGTCATAAGACCCACAATTGTGAAGGTACCGTGTAATTGAACTCTTTTTAATATAAATGTTTAGCTAAAATGTTCACACTGGTGCATTTTTTTTGCGATGGGACAAAAGAAGGCTTCTAAACATGTGGTGGGTGGGAGTATACCCAACTAGCAGTTAATGTCGGGGCTTTGAAGCCGCATAACAAATACACACCGGAAGTGTGCAGCGTTGATGCCAGGGATCATTTAAAGGGAAACGCAGCCAGTGTTCTGTTGGCCTACAGCATTTCTCAGAGGGCCTTTAACTGGTGGTGGAGGGAAAGCGGGTAAAAAGATTATGTTGTCTTCTCTCCCAGTGCTCACTGCTCCCTCATGAACACTTCAGTCTAATCTTGGTCATTATGCCTGTCCAGATATGTTCTGGCCCACCGTCTAATTTTGCCAGTCGTGTGCTGGAAGAACACGCTGTGACTTCAGGCAACCATAATGTTCACGGATGTTGTAAAGAACTCTCATAAAATAAAAAAGTAACTTTCATTAATATCGAATGAATTGTCGGATGGTGAAAAATCGACTTAATAAAATATCCCCCTTTTGCCATTAAAGTTAAACATTCTCCAGTGCTGCCTGTCGTATATCAGTGCCATGTGTCTCACTTTAGATTAAAATACGCTGCAGCATTAATCCCTCCAGTCTTAATCGCCATTTCCTTAGACGCACAAACACTGACTGATGCAATCAACCCAAGTCCTCAGGCCCCCCAGCCAGTCTGCATTTTTGTTCTCACCCACCACCTACACATCTAAGCCAGGTAAACAAAAATGCAACCATCAAATGACAAGTGAGTTCAGGTATATAGGTGGTGGAACAAAAGGAAAATGTGGGCTGTCTGGGGGCCCTGAGGACTAGGTTGAGATCCACTGTCTTAGAGAAGCAAAACAAAGGGCAAATATGAGAAATGATCATTCGCCTCTCCTGTGCCCCAGTGGCCCCAGACTCGTGCATTTTAAGGTAACCTCGGCCTCATTGCAGGGAAACCTTTAAATCAGTTCTGGAAGTGGCGTGTGCAGTTCTGCTCCCAGAGTTGTGAGTGGTTCTGCTCCCAGAGTGGCCTTTAAATCAATTCTGGAAGAATGGTAAGCAGTTCTGTTCCCAGAGAAGCATGAGCTGCTTGTGGGGGTGGGGGGCAGATGAAGGAAATCAGCTAATCTATCCTGTAATTTCAGTAATCACCCAACCTGCGATATCAATGTAAGAAACCAGAGTTAAACTGAACATTGCAGGTACAGTGCATGATGAGTTCAGGACCTACCTAAAGCACACAGCTATCCATCTGTATGCTATGATACCATGTATAGATATATAGATTCATGTATAAAATCTCTGGCATATTGGCTAACTTTTTCCATTATAAAAACTGACTGAAAAATATAAATTATTCTTTCAGCAGGAGTAGTGTCCAGCCAGTTTCAGTTTAATGGCACTTGCGGTTTCAAGGAATTACCTATGGTAGAATGACCTGGAATGTCAGGCTTTATTTACTTCTTTTTTTTATGAAACACATAAATAGCTTATGCACACATTAATGCCTGAATCTTATGAGAAAGCTTTTTGTCCCTGCAGTTTTTCATTCGCCTGTCATACGTAATTATAAAATGACAGTTGAAGTTCTCCCTTATTCTGCAGCTTAATACATAAAAGGCCATTGTTTTAGAAACTTAGGTGAATGCTTTTGAATCTTGGGATTTCAAATGTCAGGCAGAAATTGTTATAAACAATTTCATTTTAATGAATGATTTTCAACGAGTGTTTTGCTACTACTTATAAGGTGTAAATATATATTTATAATTTAAAAATGCCATGCTATCACATTTGTTTGCTCTTTTTCTTAAAGTGCCAGCGAGACTTTTAATTAGTGATGAGACAAATAAGGCTTCAAAACCTATGGTGAATCAGAGTATCGCTGAACTAACCAATCAATCCTGGTGCTAAATGAGGCTTCAAAACCCATGGTGGGTGGGAGTATCCCAAACTAACCAATGTGTGCTGGTGCTAAATGAGGCTTCAAACCCCATGGTGGGTGGGAGTATCCCGAACTAACCAATGTATGCTGGTGCTAAATGAGGCTTCAAAACCCATGGTGGGTGGGAGTATCCCAAACTAACCTATGTGTGCTGGTGCTAAATGAGGTTTCAAAACCCATGGGGGGTGGGAGTATCCCAAACTAACCAATGTGTGCTGGTGCTAAATGAGGCTTCAAAACCCATGGTGGGTGGGAGTATCCCAAACTAACCTATGTGTGCTGGCGCTAAATGAGGCTTCAAAACCTGTGCTGGGCGGGAGTACCCTAAAATAACCAATCAATGCTGGTGCTAAATGATTCTTCAAAGTCCATGGTGAATGGGAGCATCCCAAACTACCAATCAACACTGGCAATAGGATACTCCCACCCATCATAGAATCTGAAGGCTCATTTATCCCCTCACTACCTTCAGTTCCTGTAGACCTACTTTTCTGCTCTCTTATTAGACAAATACAGAATCTCTTTGAACACACAAGATGACAGCTATCATTAATTTCTTAGAATTTTGCCACGTAAATTTCTGCTTTTTCTTATATTCCATTAGATTCACTTACGTATTCATGTATAAACATTCCCTTTTGAACAAATCCAATTATTCCTATGCTGTTTAATGATTATATACACAATAGCTGCCCAGACAAGGGGGTCAAATTGTGTAATGGAGTTCGTTCCCATCTTTGCTGGGTATTCTATTTGAGATTAAAATTGTTTCATTAATTTTTTTTTTTTTTTGAAGTTCTTTATTGGTCATAAAAGCCTATGAACGGGGGGAACGCTATGAAAGTGCTACGTTAACTGCTTTGGAAAGAACAGAGTGGTTAATTAGCTGGATGGCCACCAACAACCCTCGAAGTATCATGTACCTGCTGTATATGTTTGCGCTCATTTTTATTGCCGTTACATAAAAGCGACGGAGCTGACATGTACAACGCCAGATCCTCGAGGTTCCTATGACAACCAAGCCCAATGGGCAGCCTTCTGGAGCGGAACAGGGTATTTAAATCTGGTTTTGACTACTTAATGATTATCAGCGACTTTTCCTTCTTTTTCCCTTTGCAGATCCATATGCTTCATGTGGCTTTTTTTTTCCAGGACTGAAACACATGTACTTATGTTAGATCTAGTAGGTATGAACCTCTGGAATTCAGGTTTAACCCGTAAATATGTCTTATTCAACCATGAACCACTTGTGTTTTAAGTTGCTTACTAAAAACAAACTTGACAAAACTGATGCTGTTCGATCAAGACGAGTTAATAATGCTGTCATCACATTGTGTCATTGCATTGTTTGGCTCTGCCCGCGCAATGGCGATGCATTTTTGATAATCATGTATTATTGTACAGAGGTTTCCGTTCTACCTACCCCCAGCCTCGATCCCACCCCTGCACAAAACTATAATTACGAGTTTTACTTGGCCATGAAAACCTTCCTCGGAACACAACAAAGGCCTTTTAAAAAAGGGAAGGATAAAACCGTAGATACACGATGAACGACATCCTAACCAAATAGGAACAGCCATCGACTGAGTGAACCCAGCAGTTTGGTTTGACCGCAAAACGCCTATTACACACACCACTGATAAGGATTTAATCAACACTCATTAGTTTATTCAACCTACTTATTGCTTTCCCATGCTTCCCAATCTATAGATAATTAAACCGGTAATAAATGTACTTTAATTTCAGCAGTTTTTGTTGTGTTTATTTCAGTCACCGTGCGATGTTATAACCTCAGTGGCATTCTCTGTTGGGCCTTAATTTTTTGTTTGTCTTTTTAGGATAAAGTAAGTCACTAAACCGCTTATATTTTCTCGCAAGAATAATAACCATCTCCGTAGTGCATTAACTAACCCCCCCCCCCCCCCCCCCCCAAAAAAAAGTTTTACTCTAAAGAATGAATAGTTTTAATTTTACCACCTCTCAGAAACAAGTGATTTGGGCTAATTGCCTACAAGAGGCGTGTTTATTTAACCCGAGGGGGAAAAAATAGCATTTTGAAATATTTTTTCAATCCTTTTGATGTGTGACTGTGACTAGGGGCACATGGAAAATATCAAGAATGACTATCTGCAACTAGTAAACTTAGATGCTCCTAATAAGAATATTTATGTTTTGGGTGAGATCATGTGATGTGTGTCATCTTTCAAGGGAGTGAACAGTTGCGGTATGATGATGTAAATGCTTGTGTTGCATAAATCAACCTCTTGATATTTTTTTCAGCTACCCATATCGAATAAACATGTATTATACCGTCAACAGGGGTATACAATTAATGGCTAGCAATGTTTTGTACCCAAAACATCAATATTCAGGGTCTGTCGCATGGTTAATATGCTATGACAGTAATTCTCTTTCCATTCTGAATAAATTACCTTTGCTGTTATGTGTTGTTTATCTGGACTCATTCCAGTCATTCATTCTTCAAAATCTGTAGCTATGAGGTCTGTACACTCTACACACGCAAGTGCTTTAAAGTGTGTTAGTTTTACTAGAGCCTCCAAGCGGCCAAAGATAAAGGTCCGCCCGTGTAGAGACGAGGGCGGACCCTGACTCCACGATGTCGGGTTTGCCTTTCTGCTGTTGGCTGTCCCCATCCTTCCAGTTAATGACATTGTCATCTCTTGTCTTTTTATGGCTTCTGTTTTTCCATTTTAATTCTCAGCCTGGATCTTTCTGCTGATGCGAGTGTGGAGCTGTCCTCCAAGCCCACCTCCCGTCACCCCCCACCTCGCTATCCTTGGTTTCTGCGAGTGTATTACTGTTGAGGCTTAAAATAGGCCATCTCTGATGGGGGTGGGCACACAGGCAAACGCACGCGTCCTTGACTTCCAGCGCATATCTTTTTTTTCTTCACGCCATTCTCACACGCGGTGTCGGCACGCATGCTAATGACATGTATAACTGACTCAGCCCTGCCTTTCGTTTGTTATAGAGTCAGCCAGCATGTTCATATTCCTGGGCTCTGAACATATGTAGTCATTAGGAATCAATGATATTCTTTAGATTATGGGCTGGCTGCAAAACCCAGATCAGCGTACTGTAAACTTAAATCACTGCCAAAGGAAGCATCTGATTCGTCAGATTTTTTTATTTTTTTGCTGCAGCAGTGATATATTTAAGAAATCTTAGCACAGGAGCTGTGTGTTAAAGGGATATAAAGTGTAAATGCAGCAAGGATTATTATGAATAGGATTATGAATAATCAGGCTGATTGTGGAATCTTATTAAGAGCAGGGATCACCAGGTTTGTCTGACCTGACTGCAGAGTACCGCAGAGTTAAATCAGGGGTTAACAGTGAGCCACACACACACACGCGCGGTTCCCCCGCAGCCTCATGTGTAAGAGGGGGCGGAGAGTCAGAACACAGCCAAGCGCGCGCGCGTGTGTGTGTGTGTGTGTGTGTGTGTGTGTGTGTGTGTGGAGGGTGGGAGAGAGAGAGAGAGTGAGGGAGAGAAAACGGTTTGAGTGCACGGCTGTAGCACCTGAGTGAGACGGGTATCTTTGAGGGAACGGACCGGGTCATTCTCTTCGCTGGACAGTGTGAGGAGCAGAGCAAAGAAGGGGGGAAGGAAGGAGAGGAGAAGAGAGGACAGGAGAGGAGAGGGAGCTGGACCATTTCCACTTTGTCTTAGCAGCTTCAGCAAGGAGATCCCCTAATCTCCACAACCTGCTGTACTCTTAAGGCTTTTCTCATTTCCAAAACCTAAGGTAACTTTGGCTTTTTTTTTTAATAAAACATTTATGTTTGTCCTCCCATGTAATGGGGGTTGCGTGTGTGTGGTTTGTTGTGCATGTGTGACTGTGTGTGGATGGGGGTATGGTGTCTGTGAGTTCTCAAGTGTTTGGAAATTCCTCCAATTTAGATTAAGTGATTTCCATTCTGAGGCATAGTCAGCTCAAAGTGTAAAACGTGTGATTTTTTTTTTTTTTTTTTTTAATGCCAGACATACACATAGTCACCAGATCCTCAGTTGGCCAACCAGACTTGGCTGTTACATGGCAGATTCTCCAACAGCCTGGTGTTCCCATAAGTCTGGCGGCATAACAAGAGTCGCGTGCCGTGGTGTCGCTTTGCTGGCTTGCGACGACACGAGGAAAGTTGAGAGCAGGTTCAGGGTAACAACCAGAGTCGATTGACAAGGTCTGGCGCCTGCACCCCCCCATGTCTGTACTTTGGTAGAAGTAGCACAGATAACACTCGTCTCGGGAGAAGCGTGGGCAGCGTTTTCACGTGAGGTAGTGAAAGTTTACCTACACTTTTAAGTGATGAAGTTGCCGCACAGGTGTCACTCGTGTTAATCCGTTAGATACGTCGTCCACCCTATCCAGTCTGTGAGTGCCAGCTCCTCTTCCATGTTCCTTTTCCAAGATCTCTGGAGGCTGCAGTCACGAGTCTAGAGCCCCACAGTTTTCCTCACTGTACACCACAGTAGATCACAGCACTGTGGACTCTTGCTTAGTTTCTCAATCCTTTAGCTTTCTCACACGTGTTTGGCTTCAACCGCAAGCAGCCGATTTTGGGGGGAGAATCCCATGCCCGATACTGTGGATGTAATGGCCTCGGTTTCAAGGGAAGGCCGGGATAACTCATGGGTTCCTCTCAGATAGCAAGGTCATGGGTCAGTGTCCCCCCATTGAGATGTACCATGCTCCACAGAGATTCGCGTCTGCTTGTTCGTCTGTTAATCTATCCGTTCCCCGATGTGTTTACTGCAGAGCTTTTTTTTTTTATCACAAATTAACTTTTAAATAAATAATGACAGGAAAAAAATATTCTGAAAACTTTGTAACCTATGGAAAGGGGAGGGTCACAGCTGTATGTACACTGCAGACAAAAGGACAATATCTCCATTTGATTTGAAATACTTCTGAATTGAATAATGGATTTATGTCACTCTGGTTTGATAAATATTCCAGTGCTCTGTCTTGCCTCTTTGATTATGTGGAATCTGTTACAATAAATCTGTATTATTGATTTTCTTAAAATAAGACAAATAAGTAAGTAAATAAGGCAGTTTAGAATAAAACGAGGCACGTTGGTGGCTCAGATTCTGCAACGTATCCATGGAACCATAATTTACCATTTCTTCAGGCGCTGCCTTCATAAAAAAGTGGTTGCGAGAAGCCGTGTTCTCAAGGTGCTCATGAATTAAGGAGACAACATTGGCCAAGATTTGAGGCAGAAGAACATTTCTGCTACATTATCAAAGCGTCTTTGATCAGGGAACGTGACTGACTACCGTCAAAGTGTATGTCACAGGAATTTTTGGCTTCTCTAAAAGACACAATACACTTCAGGATTTCTGTTGGGAAACTGTTCAATATCTGGTGTCGTATTTCTCATACAGTGTTGTTTCATAAAAACTACACAAGGTACTGCCTGGGTCAGTCACATTGTGACCATCCAGGGACTTGAACCTGCAGCCTTGAGGTTTATGACCCTGATGCAGGTATTTCACCATTGCAAGTGGTAAATGATGAGGGCTTAACTTCATCCAGGGTAACTGTAAAACAATATGCAAATTTTTGCAAATATAATTATCTCATTAAGCCGCTCTCCCACTTCTGTTTACGTAATCGTGCCCCTGGAACCCGTTAGGCAGTAGTGTAAGTGAATAAAGAGAGAATATGATTTTGCAATGTTTATGACATTACTTGTGGTTTGTCCCCAAGTGCTAATTTGTCATATAAAGGCAGTCAAAACCCTTCCTTTGGTTCTGTCTGAGCAAGAATGCTTTATTGTTGGATGCCGCTTTTCTGAAAGAGAACAACATGTTTTTGTGTATCAGAATTATTAGATTACCTACAGGGCACAATGATACCCTCAAGTATTACTTGGTGTGTTTTTTTACAGTAGTTATCGCTATTGCGGTTGATTTTTCCCTAAAGCACAGTTTCATACGGTGAGACAGGCCTGCCATTTAGGGGTTGAACAGCCCCCCCCCCCCATGTACCAGGCTGGGTACACAATGCTTTCCTCCGCTGTGCTGTGAGCTATTTTGCTCCATGAGTTTCTTTTAAATGTGTTCCTCTTTTAGAGGGAAGATGTTCAGTCTTCTTTGTGTTACTTCATATCCTTTTTAAAGGACAGTCTCAGGCTGCTCCCATTCTGAGATTTCCTAAGAGTGCTTCATAGGAGGTAGTTAAAGTTGGTCCTCATTTTGTTTAATGTAACAGCATGAGGGAAGTGGTAATTTAAGCTCCTGGCGTGTTTACAGAGTTATTACGACACTTTGTCTGTGTTCTGCCTCTGTTGGTCATCATTGGCAGGATCATCTGTACCTGCCTGCCGCCCTCATGGTGTGCTAATGAGTCGTCATCCCGTCAGATTCTGGGACCTCGCTGTCCCATTAACTTCCATCAGAGAACCAAACTGACAAAAGACTTCACTGGTCAAAACTCACAGAAAATGAGCTTTTTCAGGGGCACAGCTAGGAGATCTTGAGTTCTCCCACCCTAACCCTAACTCTACCCCCTCTCAACTTCCTGTGCTTCATTTGTGCCGGAGCTCAGGTCCATGACCTCTGACTTGGCCTCTCTTCCCCCTGGCACCTTTACGATTTATAAATTAAGCACAGAGTGAACCCAGGCTTGACCGTCTTCTGTTCACCGTCTCCCAGTACCACTGTCTCATAATAATCTTTACTTTGTGAATATCCAGTAAGGACCACAGTGTCCTTACCTTATTTGGTAAGCCATCTGAGGCACCAAGCGCGTGATGTGTAACGTTTTAAGCACGGCTCTCGTTTTTGATAATTGGCACACGGGTCTCCTGATCATTTTTCCTGTTTCTATTTATCTTTACTTATTGGCAGGCAGTAGTCGTTGCATTTTATGAACTGGATGTGCAGTCAAGGTTTCCGGTTCAAAATACCTTAGGATCTCGCTTGATGTATCTTTAACTGAGAAACTTAAACCAGATTGTCTAAAACCCACAGCTGTAGAAATTAATGAGTATAACTAAGTTAGTTGTATATAATTAGCTATATAATTGTTTTTGTGCATTTAAGGATGGGTCTTCCTCGTCTCTTTGTTTGAATCGTTTTATCTCATATTTTGCAGTTACTGAAGAATTAATACATAAGCATGGTGTTAATTTTCAGATGTATGTAAGTCTTTCAGTGCTTCACATGACGCTACGGTGTGATTCATGTGGCAAAAAAAAGCCAGCAAGGACCATTTCTTCATCAGAGCAATGGCCGTTAAAAGTTAGAAACTGGGAAAAGCTGAATTATACCTTTGTCAGTTAAATAAGAATCCGCACTCGTTTCCATAAACACACGGAAGTTGTTACGAGGAGCATGGACTACTCCATGCCTAACGCCGTTGGTGGTAATGAACCGAATCGGACTTGTGCTGATCCCTAGTAGTGCATTCAAATCCCCGGAGAGTCTCTGTTGTCACACCTTTAAGTAAGGTACTGAACTTGAATTGTGTCCAAAATATACTGCAGTACAAATTATACAATTGCAAGTCAGCTTTCTGCCATAGAATCCAGGCTGTCCCTGATTGTAGCATGTGCTTCCAGGGATAGGCTCCAGGCCCCCTGCAAACCCTGTATAGGATTAAGCAGTTTAGAAGATGGATGGATGGAAGGAAATACTAATTTATTTCATCATCATCATTAGTTAGTTGAGTCCCTTTTCTTCCCATGTTGCTCTGCAAGGGTCAGCCAATGCTGCAGTTAGATGCTCTGAGATAACACCCCCAGTCCCATCTGTTTCTCACTGCGTTTTCATCACATGCTCTCACTTTCACATACATTCGTTCCCCCTTTTGATGGCACACTCAAAGCTGTATAATGTTGGGTCTCTACCTGGTGGTTGAAACCAAGAAGCCTCTGGCCTGTATCTTTTGGGGGGACGGTTAATATTTTAAATTTTTTTTTTTTTTTTTTTTGGGGGGTGTGACAAGATGTATACATATGATGTTGTGGGAGGGTACTGAGCATTGTCGGGCTGCCGTTTGTGACGTGAACATTCCGATGTCACGCTGATGAGAAGACAGTCTTCATCAGGTAGAAACTTTGAGTCATCTCCCAACGTTTCTGATTATATGAAAACCCATTCTCCGGCCTAGCAGAGCAAATATTTAGCCACGGTTCGCAGGTTTCCATTTGTTGTTCTGTGTTTTTATCATGGCATGAATCAGAATATTTCCATGTGTTTATTTTAGATAAATCAGAAATAGCATCACGGTGAAAGTGAAGCACAGGAACATGCCTGAGTGCAGCTTCATAACAGCACGGTAACAACCACAGGCACGCGAATTGTGGTTCCCTGCTAACATGCATGATCACGGGCAGGATGGACATTTCCTTAGGGTCTCACTATTGTCTTGTCACCTCCGTATCTTTACACATGCTTCCTTGAGTCCTCATGAAAACACGTTAAGGTGTTTGACCAAAAATGTATTTTTATTTATAGCTATGTATATTTTTACAATACGGGCAGTTCTTCAGATCAAAAATATACAGGGACAAAAATGGAATAAGCTCTGAGTGAGCCCTGTGGAATAAAAATAAAATGAAGTGTTTTTAACAAAAAGTTACTTTGTTAAAAGACGCTTTAGCATCCCATGCAAAAACCTGACTTCAACAAACCAGACTATTTATAGGAGGTGTAGTCTATCCAGAGAACTGTTAGCTAGGGCTGGGAGTCGATTCTAAAAAGAATCGATTCCTCGATTCCAGGTTACTCAGAATCGAGAGACGACTACAAAGCCTTGGTTGGAGTCGATTCCACGCAATAAATCGATGCCTGTCTAACCCCTCAGCACAGACGCCGTGAGAAGGTTGACAGCTGAAAGTCAGGTCCGATTTGGCTGTTGCGTCAAAAAGCGTATCTAATGTTGACCAGTGCTTTTCCTTAGAAAAGTAGAAAAACAAAGTGAAATGTACCATTTGCGGCAAATCCTTGGCATATAATAAAACCACGTCGCCAATGTTGAAACATCTAAAGGCTGTCCATCATAAGGAGCTCAGAGATCAGTCAGGTGCCAACTTAGTGCCCGTTAACTACCTAATTTAGCTCTCCAGGTTACTATAACAATTTTTTCCCCTTTATTAAACTACACATATGAAATATGTAGTATGTACAGCTGTAATTTTAAATGGCAAATTTACTGTCAGGTGGTGCAGTTAGTTCATTTGATTTATTTGTAACTGTCAAGATCTTCTTGTCATTCACAAGTCTTGTCTTTTATTATTTGTTTGACAAGACTTCTTTCATTGTAATTTAAGTTTTTGGAATCGAGATTTGAGAAAATCCCTGTCTGGAGTCAACTCCATCGATTCTCAAGAATTCGAACCAGAATAGAAAATTTTTGGAATCAAACAGCACTACCCGTAAGCTTGTGATGAAACGAGTGAGGCTTCAAAACGCATGGTGGGTGGGAGTATCTCAAATTATCACCAGCATTTATTAGTTACTTTAGGACATTTCCACCCATTACAGGTTTTGAAGCTTAGCTCTAGCATTGATTAGTTAGTTTAGAGTACTCCCACCCACAACTGGTTTTGAAGCCTCATTTGTCTCATCACTACCGTTAACACTTAACAGTTTCAGTATTTTTTTTACATTCCTGATCATACCAGACTTCCTCCACAGTTGTGTTTGATCCCATTACCGCTTTTTAGGGAGAGGATCCATGGGGACATTTGATATCGAATCCGGCTCTACTGGCAAGAGATGACCATGTAGCGTTTCCCAGTTGTTAGATCTCTGAGTCGGTATTCCTGCTAGGTGTTATTTTCCCTTACTCTAGCCCTTATTTTTGTACTTGGTTACATACCGTGATTTCTACTTGGTATATTTGATTCAGTCTGCAGTTGTCTTGGTGGCTGAAGTATAAATATAGATCTGAGCTGATGAAGTTGCTATAAGAAGCGACACTAAAGACATTAGTGCAATATTAAATTTTCTTAAAGGGTAAAGGTATTTGCTGTATCTTATTGCATTCCATATGGAGTGATAGTGGTACTCCAAGTAAAGACCCAGGGCTATGAATTGAGTGATTCCTTATGTTGCCTTGTTGAGTGATCACTGGGCCTACAGATGACCTAGTCAGGCAAATCCAATTTGCTCTTGTTGACCAAAATAGCTCATTAGTGGTATTTAGACGCTCAGCTGGGTGAGCTAGGAGATGTATTGGTGTAGAGATGGAGAAAGTCATGAAATTGGTCCCTTTATATTGTCAAGTCATGTTGGTCTTAGGTGGCTGTGATTCTTGGTGTTTATAGTAACATGATTGGGTGACGAGGCCTATATTCCTGCTGGTGTTATCTTTAAATAAACCCTTTTGTTGGTTTAATCCTTACTGTGCTGCCCTGTGGCAGTCTTCTGACCCCTTGGAAATCAAAAATTAATGGTACATTATTATTAGCAACAAGCTGAGTTTGTTTATTTGATCCTGTCCTAATCATAAAGACCCACATATTAATGCTTCTGATAAAGAATGGATTATTATTTACAAAGAGGCTCTGAGACAGTGGAATTTAGAAGCTGTGTTGCACTTATGTGTAATTAACAAAGTGGATTTGCTATACATGTTCCTCCACAGGCTCGCTAACACCACATGGATGCAGTGGTAAATTTAAGAATTGCCCCGTAAACTGAGTGCCGGCTTCTCTGACTGTGAAGATTTTGCCTTAATCACCCCCCCCCCCCAAGAAAAAAATGGCAGTCATCTCTGAAAATCTCCACCACAGCCCCATTCATCTGTACCTCCATGTTGAGAAACATCCATCATGTTTATGTGAATAATCATTTATTAGATTAGTGAGGAAAAACGACTGTTTTTGTTTCAGTAATCCATTATGGCGGGAAGCCAATAAGGTGCTGTCTTGTACATATTCCATGCACAGTGTCATCTGTTCTACTCTCATGTCTGTCAGCAGCCTCCACATTAAAAACCATACTGTTGCACGTCCACACGATTAGCGGTTCTCCAGGGGTCTGCTAAAACACAGCAGGCAGGACTATATACAGCACACTTTAGAGAATTTCGAAATCCAAGCCAGAGACCCCAGAAAATGTGAGATGTTTGCCAATGTCTTAATGGGGGGCAAGGCTCAGTACTGCCTTATTAAACCGGGTACTGGTGACGGCATAACATATTTGATCCGGAAGCCATCACAGTGTAATGTCAACACTATATCTTCATACTACACAGTGCATTTGGATGCTGAGGGTTTGTCACAGCCATTCGGTGATGAATATACAGGATCTGAGGACATGCTCAGGCTAGGAAATCTCCAAAACATCCTCTGCTGAGAGAGCTGTAAGAAGTGGAACGTCACCTAAATTTGTATAGTGAGTTTCTAATGCAAAATACCATTTATTTGCTACTGTATGTAACTGTATCTTGATTTTTTTTATTATACAGTACCGTGCTAAAGTCTTGAGCCACCCCTCATTTCTTCATATTTTGCTTCCAAAGAGCCAGACTTGTATTTTTTTTTTTTTTTTTTTTTTTTTTAAACGTAGTCTTGAGGAACAGTTCTCCAGGCTTCCTGAAGGACTTTCAAAGTTTTTGGCTCTCATTTTCAGTCCAGTCTCTGTACCTGACCAGTTTCAGAGGAATGTTCTTTGTTTGTTAAGCCACACAGTGACCCATGTATGAATCATTCAAGGATAACAAAGCCGTCTAACTTAACGCATGAACCAGTGAAGAAATAGGTGCATATTTTTACAGATGATCAGATGATGTTGCAATAAATCACTGTACCTATTGACCCATTTTCCTAGCAAAATATAAGGAAATGCAGGGTGGCTCAAGACTTTTGCATAGTACTGTAATTTTAATGATGGCTCATCTTTCACATATGTTCACAGTGGAAATCATTAGGTGGTCCTGATGCCTCAGAAAGAAATGCAGTTAGGCTAACTGGCATCTCTAAAATTGGCTGTATTTTATGTACCCTTGCATTATTCTGCATGTAACGTTCCCCCCGACCCTATCCAGGATAAGTACAGGGCAGATGAATGGATGGATTAATTGCTTGTCCATCAAAACTGTGTTAGATTTTAGATGTGTATATACAAGTAATCTTGTGTCCAGGACATATGTGGTGCTAAGGTCTTACCTGTGTGAAAGAGTTACTCATGAACATTTTAAACCACATCAGAAACCATTAAATACCCAACTTAGACTGAGAAACGGACCGAGAAATAAAAAAAATTTTCTATAAACACAGAAGATGTTTGGAAGAGTACCAGACTCCCTCACGCCATGATGTTAGTGATAATGAGCTGAAGTTGAATTGTACTCCTGATGATCACAATTAGCGCTGAGCGTCTCTCTGGATGAGGGAAGGGGAAAAACAAACTCCCCAGACACCTTGAAGAAAACATTTCAGGTAGCCGTACTGAGAAAGCTCCCATCACCATGAAAGATTTCCCAGCTGTTATATATTTCAAAAAACACAATGTCTGCTGCCTGTTCAACCAGAATTCGAAAGCTTTAAGTACCTTTCAAAAAATAACACATTTCCTGGATAAGTCTAACCTCACCAGTCCACACCGACATCTACACTGACATCTTTTATTTTTTAACTATTTCTTGGAGTGATTTACTATGTATAAAACCGCTATGGACCATTATAACCTGGTCTAAAAATTCTGAATCATTAAGGTTTGGAGCTCTGTACCACTCACACATGACAAATACAGCAATAAATTATGGCAGCCGTGCTACGGAGGTCAAAATCTGCGTCAGGAGAATTCCCAGCAGCTGCAGGAGATGCGAGGTCACTCGACGGAAGTCAGTATTCGTTTTCTCTGCTGTCCTGAGACAGGGATTTCTGCAGTTCCGTCTAATCAGAGTGTGCCCTCTGCATAGATAGCAAAGTAGCAGGCTTTAGCTGCCTAATGAAGCATGCCTCCCTGGAAACTTAGTATTACCACTACTCTAGACTATGTATTTTACCAGGATGGAGTCCTCTTCCAATGGACTTCCATCCTTTTTTTTTTTTTTTTCCCCCCCAAAGTACAACTCACTCCTCTTCGGGCATTTGGATCTGACATCGCCTCAAGGTTGTGACACGTGTGTGTATTTCCCGAAAGATATCGCTGAGGAACGCATTTCTGCCAGTTCTACTCTCTGGTGGTCAGTTACACCCTAACCTAAAAATGCGGGCTATAAAACAGCAGACGTTTGAATGACGCAGATGGACACGTCTGTGATGGAGCTCCTTTTTTCGCCCCATAAACTGCAGTGTTTGGCAGGGCAACGCGGACAATATCATCACCCTTAGATCCGTCATTGTCAGATGACTCGGTCGCCACTAAAAGACCATCGAAATGATCTAAATCTCACTGCCGCCTTTAACGTTTCGTCATTCTGACCACCTTTGGAACAAAAATTTAAACTTTTCAGGCCAGAAAAGTGAATTAAGCAATTTATGTACCAAGGATGTCAATTTTGTGGTACCCGTGGCATACGTGTTGGACTCAGTCTGAGATAAACGTAGCAAAGGTTGTATGGCACGCGAAGAGTTAATCAGCTGTCCATTTTAGCGGTAAGAGATTCAAAGGGATGTACAACACCACTGGAGAAGTAGTTGCCGTTAGTTTTTTGTTTGTTTGTTTTCTTCGATGTCTTTGGACAAAATAATTGGAAGCTTCCCTTATCCTTAATGGTACGATTCGCACGTTTTGTGCTCAACAGTGTATACTCCCCTAATAAGCATGCAGTCGTTTCAACCAAATAAACATGAGTGGGTGCAACATAAGTGTACACACAGCTCTCATTAGATGCAAAAAGGCAGGGCAGTCATTTAAGACATTGGGCTCCTCTCGCTATACAGTTGGACGGAACGGGTTGTACCAAACATTGGAAGCATAAAGAATTAGGGTTTTAGAGCTGAGATGCTGTTGTTGTTTGTTCCTCATCTTCTGAGCATGGTATGTAATCCCATGGGTGGGGAAAACCCACTCAAAACAAAAACATCGGAAAACACAATCGCACACTGATGACATTGTCATGTTTGCGCGTAAAATGGATGCAAACTGCCTCCATCGCACGCACATCGAAGAAAATGTGAAGGGGGGGCACTCTTGCATTAATGATCCTCTTTAGCTGCCTTTCCCAGCAGCTTCAAAAATTCTTTGAACCATTTTGGCCACATTCTGTGTTTCTCAATTTAATATCCGTGACATCCATGCTAACCATGATCAGGCCATTGGTTTATATTTGTTTATTTGAAAATCAGTTGATGCCTGATACCCAGCAGTGCATGATATAACTCACAATCAAGCATTATTCTCTGTCATAGTATTACACACATTGACTGTCTCATATAGGTATAGTAATATTTAAATATATTAAACACTGGATAGTCAAATATCCATTATTGCCTCAAACTTTGAAGTGTGGGCATCAACCACATATTCACATGATTCACAAACTGCATAAGCTCCTGAAAAAACATTCATAAGCTCCTGATATCACACCAGTCTGCATCTAGGCAACAAATCGAGCTTTTTGACTCCAGGGGGTTGACATCACTGACATCATTGCCATCGCTGTTGTAACACCTGATCAATGGTCTTGGCTACTGCTGCCTTGTTTAGATCCTTGCTGAGACTAATCTACAGCATGACTCTGATTGGAGCATGTGCATTGGGATGATTAGCATCCCATGCTGCTCTAGAATTAGCATGTTAGCATGGTCAAGCCCATACAGAGGCGACAGGGTGTCGATAGCTTTAAAAGACACAAGGCCATGTGTCCGTGATACTGTTGCGAAACATGGAATTGTTTTGTGTGTGTGTGTGTCTATTTTTAGAATGATAAATCAGCAGAGCGCCTTCAAAAAATAAATAAATTATGCAACAAGTTGACTGATTGCTAATCGCTGCGATACTCAACGTGACCCATTCAGTATTGTGGAGGCAAGCTGTGCCTTCGCCTGGCTGTTCACTGGAAGATTTACTGATGTGTTGGAAGGCACAATGTTGTGTATCTTCACTGCCGATGGAGCAGGAAGACCACTCTTCATCTACCAGCTTTACAGAATCACAAGACAGCGTGTTACTTGCATTGCCTCCATCAGCTGCTCAGGGAAAGATTGTTTCCATAACAACAACACTGTACTTACCTTGCATTTTGTGCAAGCTACATTTTGCACCTTTGGAAAATGCTGTTTTCGTTGTTCTGTTAAAGTCAGTTGACTAGTTGACTTGATTAATAAAACCAAGTTTCTGCTAATTTTACTCACCTGGAGCTGAAAAAACACCTTTTTTATTGCCATTTACAAAACAGTGTGCCCACTGTGTCAAATAACTGTGAAAATGTATTTCCAGAGAACACGTATGGTAAATTGCAGCAAAATTTGTTTTCAAGTTGATTTTGGCTAAATTATAAAAAAATATTAATGTTCCACTCACAGGCTCTGGTATTCTGGGGCTGTAGTCTTACATTTCCAGAGGGTTTTTCACAGCAATTTTGCTTATTTTATCAAGCATATACAGGAGAGCGTGTAGTATGTATCCATAACAGACAAAGTTAGGAATCGTATATCGTGAAAAGAGAGCGTTGCTCACAGGTCACACACTTTGGCATATGCCGAAGACATAAAATATGACCCATTCTGAAGTTACCACTGAAACGGTGCCAATAATACTGTAGGCACATTTCGTTTTCCATTTGAATGTTCCATTTTCTCATAAATGGCCCAACTTTGTAGGTTTAAACAATGTTCTATAAACACAGAATATTAGATGTGTGTAAAATATCTTCATCGAGTACCAATGCAGCTAATCAGCTGCATCTTCCAACTTAGATACCACGTCAGTTCACGTAATGATGCTGAATCTGTGAAATACGAATGCCACTTGTACAGATAATTTAATTTAACATGTCTTTACTAGCTATAATCTATAGGCTCCTATCTATTGATCAGTACTTAAAACAGTGTGGGACCAACGTGGGTGTTTTGACCTTAAAAGAATATTGACTTCAAACTACTTTTTTCCTTGTTCTATTTTTAGAGCTGCTTCTTCGATCGCAGCTGACTGGGAACTGTGGGAATCCAGTATTAAGGTTGCAGATTGAAAGGGGGAATGTTAGCCCCGTTGCACTGAGCCAAATTAGCTGGCCAGGGTGACGGAGTGCAAGAAACTAGGGCTTTTTTGGTGAAGGCTCTGTCAGTTTCTCACACCATCCACACCTTCTACCACATCCCTCGCCTGTACTGGTAACCCAATGAGATGCACACACACCTTTTTGTAGGTCGCAGTGGTACAGCTACAATACCCACTGGCTATAATATCCCTTCATAGTCAGTGACAGCTGTTTTTATGTAGTTTAGTCCTAATCTGTCCTAACCACTCTGTGTGCTAATTCCATAAATCTAATTAAGAACCAATAACTATAAAGTAGGGGTTTATCCAATCAAATTAGTCTGCACATTCATTGAATTTTGTTTCTAGGCAATAATTAATGTCACCTCTTTCTCCACGGGAAGGCGAATTAATCAAAAAGTGCTTTTCTCAGTTGGAAGCTGACACAGGTTTTGGAGTGGTCACATGGCTGGGTTCAATCAGCTTTTGGCCAGTAACAAATCTAGGAGCCAGACGGTGACCTCCCACCGCTTTCAGATTGACCCCGAATTTCTTGAGAGTGAAGACTTTAAATCAGAGACACTGTGGCACTGCTGGCCAGCTGCTCTCGGAGAACTTGCGACCTGTACTGCATTATAAATTGGTGCTTTTTCGTATCAACCCATGCAGTTGAAAAAATTATCGCAGACAGGCAGAGGTGCTGTTTAACTCGGTATGGCTTGCTTTTCCTTAGGGCTGATCTTTAGCCTCTTCTCGGTGTTCACAAGTTGAATATTTAACACATGTAAATATTATCGAACATGTGCAATTATTAAAAGACCTAGACTGAGAAAGACATCCATTCCTAACACACTGTGGAATATTAACATCCGAAATCTCTTCTTACTATATTCCCAGTGCTCCTTTTGTGCTCTTCTGGAGCAAAACTGAAGAGAATTTAACTGGCAATTTGAGGACTTGCCCTCCACTCTGTGGTGCTTCACAGGATCAGCAAGTTTAATGGGACCCCTCTTACTGAGAGCAGACTGCTCAAAAAGCATGAGGACACTATAGCTGGGCTGCCCGGGCTTGCTAACTGAGAAAGACACCAGCCGTTATTCCAATCCGCTGCCTTTTGGCATCCTGTAATTACAGCAGTGACTTTTTGTACAATTTCTATAGGTTTTCCCCATTACTGCCTAAATCCTGTCATCGATTCTCCTGTGTTCTGCTAGCAGTTTGGAGTGATTTTAAAATCATATCAGCTCACTGCTGTTTCAGTGCAATAATGTAATATTGCAAACAGGTTTTTTTTTTTTTTTGTCTGATTGTTTCAGCTTCAGATTCCTTCGTGATTTACAAGTAGCATCATTAATTTAAAGTCAAAAGCATCTCAGAGAACAAACTTCTTTTTTTCCTCCTCCGTAGTTCATTTCTGTAAACATGACAAAGCACAGGATAATCAGAAAGAGACTGTTTTGTGCATCCTTTTTACTGTGGTGAACACCTTTATAAGCTCTCTTGCATGTCTGCTGACTATTGATTATGTATTTTTCATATACAGTCAGCTGTTCTTTGTCCTTTGTGACTGAAAGTGTAATCTTTCCCATACACTTGTAACACATGGCCAATCAAACATCTTGAATCTAAAATCGTGTCTATATGTTTAAAGTTTATGATTCGTGCTGTGTTTGAGCAAACAGACGTGCAGAAAAAAGCGCTCCTTATTCAACCCTTTGACTCACCGTATGGAGGCAAAACGTGTCACATGAGGAATTTCCGCTTTTACTCTGCGATGTGGTGATGGTACCGGCCACAAGGGGGCAGCCATCGGTGCGGCTACACACCAGGGGAAATTAAAACCAAATTATTTCAATGATAAGTAGAGACAGGAAGTTCTGTATAAGCAGCCCTGTTTCTCACAGAGAGTCTACCTGGAAATGCAGGTAATAAGACCATTCACACCTCAATTTCCATAAAACAGTGACCAGAATTGCTCAGTTGTACGTTGCAGACAAATGTAAATCTGTTCACAGTGAGAGCATGTAGCGAGGGCTGCAGGCACAGTAAAGATGAAGGTACATCCGTACTCATTACTGAACATTTGGAGTGTCTTTTGTTTTATGAAAGTTCAAGCACAATCAGTGCCAAAGCCAAAGGAAAAAATGTATAGAATGGCAATTACAGAAAAAATGAGACATACACCATATTCGTAATAAAATCACGTTGTCTCTTCAAAATAGGCACCTTTTACAGTGATTATAGCTGAACAAAGTCTAGTGCCTGCAAATGATGTGCACTAGCAGTTAATCAATTTCAACTTGAATTTGGTGGCTGTACAGGCTGCATCGTTCTTTTTGGGTACTGTGTGACTCTGCTGGTTAGGGGTCCATGCCTGTGTCTGGAAAGTTCCTGGTTCGAATCCCATGGCCGGCACTGATCAAATTGCCCTGAGCAAGGCACTTACCCTCAAACACTGTTCCAAGGGCGACACACACAAACACATGCAGATCATGTGCTGAGGATATTAAGTGACCTGAGTGAACCAAGATCATATTACACTTTGTGTGCAGTAAGTGTGTGAATCCATGGTAGGATGGGAAAAGCTGAATCAGCAGAAACGGCTGTCACAACCAAGAGTTTTTCCAGTCAAACCTGTGCATCTGCAGGAAAACTCAAATATGGATGCAGATTCCATGAATGGATGAAATTTCAGAACTCTGAGAAGTTTGCAGTGTGCTGCTCTCCACAGAGAATGCAGAATAATGAAAATGTAAAAAGGATGTGCAGAGGGATTTTTTTTTTTTTTTAAATCCAACAGCATGAAACAGCATGAATCTCTGAATTCAGGCTGTCAAAGCACGGTTCTTAGTGTGGTGGTAAAGTTGAAGTGTATGTCGTAGCTTGCCGAATGACTTATAGAGTGAGAGGTAGTGATGGGACAAGAGATGCTTCAAAACCCATGGTGGATAGGAGTGTCCAGAGCTACCAATCTATATCTACACCCACCACAAGTTTTGAAACCTCATTTGTCCCATTACTACGGAAAAGTCACCTTTTTCTTTTAATTCAACGACGTAGTCATCAAGCAAATAGAAAGCTGGTTTTGACACACTTGCAATATTTTCATAGTATGGGGGCGTATGGTGAGAGGAAATGTGTCTTGACTGAGAAAGCTGGATGTGGAAACATTTTGCCGACTCACACCCTCAGTATAAATGTGTCGGGTGGATGGAAATCAGCATGGCGGTTATTGGCACAGGCAGATGAAATAGAAAAGAGTCTCTGGGTGAGCTTAGCAGCCAAGGCCATAACCTAACTGAACTTAAAGGCTTGTGGTAGGGCCAGCGGTGAAACTGGAGGGACAAAGCACCTTGAACAAGGACCTTCTAGACTCGGAGTACACAATCAGCCTTTTAGAGCCCCTCTCATTAAATTAGGCTGATCTGGTCAGAGCTCACCTGCAGCTACACCCAAAGACAGAGTCAGATGCTCCAATCGGATTATACCATTTTCATTACCAGAGGGTAAAGTAGTCCTACAGCCCTTCCTGTATAGTTAACCTTCTGAAGCAGAAATGCCAATGTACCATCACATCTGAAAATAAACCCTCGTTTCATGAGCCATTTTATTATACCACTATATGTGTTGTTCATCAACTAATGTGGTTAAATATCTACTGCTTGGACACTGCCGCGCTAAGTTACAGTAGCACTGCTGAAAAGAAACATACAGTATGTTACCGTGACACTGCTGAACGACATTGTTACACTAACAATTTACTGAAAAGACAGTATTTCAGTGACTCTTTCGTAATAAACTATTGAAACAAATTATTAAGCAGGAACTCACTCATGTTGAAGATGCAGAATAAGCTGTGAAATTAGCTTTCGGATTCAGTGAAAAACAAGCCACTCATTTCACTCTTGCGCAGTGTAAGATGCAGCCATCTGGTTGCCATTTTGACAGCAGCAGCAGGTTCCGGAAGGCTCTCTGTGTGACTGTCTGCTGGGCAGGTGCCATGCCAGGAAGGCAATGACACAAAAACCTAACTGTTACTGGGACAAAGCAGCAATAAGTATGAAGCCTTACAATGACCTGACATCAAGACAAGGGGAATATTATTATTATTATTATTATTATTATTAAGTGATCTTTTCAGAATTCTAGATAAACTAAACACTTCTGAACACTAATGTGCTACTCAAGATTATGTGAGTCATCCATGCATAATAAAGACAACCCATTAATAATAACCACTACTTTATTCATCCCCATTCAGGAATTCATAGTTTTCACGGTTTCCCATTTTGCTTTCCAAGTTGAGAGCTGAGGGGTCAGCCAGTGTCCGGCACCCCAGGAGCAATTCAGGTTAAAGGCCTTGCTCAAGGCCCCAACGGCAATGTGGACAATCTTGCCGGCTACAGGATTTGAACCTGTGATCTTTTGATCACACAGAGCTACATCACCACCCAATAATAAAGTTAGTCATAGCAAGGTCCCTCCAGGTTTTAAGCTCATAACGTAACAAGCGTTTAAAAATGACTATATTTCAAATGACTCACGATGAAGCATGACATATGAATAATAGTTTTGTCTTTGTGATATTTGAGTAAATGTCAGGTGATTTTGGGATCTTTTGTATGTCATTTTCTGGATTTATAGATAAAGTCTCTGAGTCATGCTTTGTTCGTGCCAAAATGACTTCATTCACAGTGCTCTCCTCAGATTGGACCCGCTTTCTCCTTTCCTGACAGCAGGACGTGAGCAGAGGGACTGCTCATCCTTTGAGCCAAGTCTCTGTTAGCACCTGCTACTGGTGGCCAGTCTTCAGAATACCTGCTGTCACCTAAAACCAGTTTGCTGGGGTCCTGCTGACCACCGTACGGTGGGCAATAATGGATACACGTGAGAAACACTACAATGACGTCATAGTATGGTGAATGCAAATCCTGCTTCTTACCTTACCTGCGACACAATAAAGAATACTTTTACTCATATACAGCACATGGCAGTATTCAGTCTAGACCAGAGGCACTTCTAGGTTCTGAAAACATCCGAGGCATATCCCAGAATATCCGGGGCTTTTATCAGACCTTTGTAGTGAGATCCAAGGTAGAATTTTTTTTTTTCTTTAAATGTCAGTACCTACAAGCCCATTTCCAAACATTCTCAAAGAACAGCGACAGCCTATACCATACACAATTAACCTTTGTTATACTCTTTTTCATTATACTACATTTACAATACTTTCTCTCTCACCACACATGCTTGTATTTTCAACCTTGTGGGGACCTTCCATTCCTTTCTATTGGCCTAACCCTAATCATAACTAAGACAACCTTAACCATTCCCCAGCCCTAACCATAAGTAACCCAAAAAAAAAACCAAGACTTTTGGCTCATTAGGTTTTTTCGACTGCATTCACAGGTTTTTGTAAAATTGAGTTTTCCCTTGTGGGGATATGACAAATGACCCCACGAGGTAAAAATGTCAGGTTTGATTTACTTCCTGGGAACATTTTGTCTCCAACAAGTTATATAAATATGGTACACACACACACACACACACACACACACACACACACACACACACACACACACACACACACACAC
>JAACJT020000081.1:555768-585635 GCA_009936485.2 Gymnarchus niloticus
GAATGAAGCTAAAGTGAGTGTCACCTGGTCACTCAGGAGGTAGGAATGAAGCTAAAGTGAGTGTCACCTGGTCACTCAGGAGGTAGGAATGAAGCTAAAGTGAGTGTCACCTGGTCACTCGGGTGGGTATAAAGCTAAGGTGAGTGTCATCTGGTCACTCAGGAGGTAGGAATGAAGCTAAAGTGAGTGTCACCTGGTCACTCGGGTGGGTATGAAGCTAAGGTGAGTGTCATCTGGTCACTCTGTTTTGCTGTCACGCCTAGGTGTCCTTGCCCACTGTCACTTACAGTATTTGATGGGGCCCTTTCAGGAAAATGGAACACCTAAATAAATAACCTGTTTAAAAATGACATGTATGGTATATGGTGGACGACTGCTATTTAGGAATAAGTGGCTTTTCAAACTGGTTTGTGATTCTTTAAATGTCCTATTAATGAGTCCTGGGGCAGGGTCTTTGTTGTAGCACCCTATAGTACGGTGCTTCACATGGGACAATCAGTGCATCCACCTGTGCGGATGGACAGCACCTTAGCTATGCTCAGCTATGTGCCTAGGACTCACGTCAATGAAGTTTAATTGTCCTCAGAAGTGGTGCTGCAGCTTTTAAGAATTGCAGTCCACAGTTGATAAGCTAATAGGGCGACTTATCCATGGTGTTTTGTCTATGGTGGGGGTATTGGAATTTCACATTCACATTTCTTATCGGTTTCATGTTGCTGGTGCTACTAGATAAACCCTGTTTACTGATAGGAGAGGTGCGAAAGCATCATGTATTATGCATTGTAAGTGCTTTTGTTGTTGATTTTGCTGTTGTGTGAGAGTGCGGCCCCCTGGCTCGTACCAGCGGTCTTGGTTGCCAGGTGTCCACAGTGACCTTCACGCTATGGCTGCCGAACACGCAAAGTCACGAAAGCTTGGCGTTAAGGGCGGTGTTCGCTCTGTCTCTGCTCCGTCCCCGTCCAGCACTGCCAGTAACTCGAACCGGAGCACCCCCGCCTGCTCGCCCATCCTGCGCAAGCGCTCACGCTCACCGACCCCCCAGTGCCTGGAGGGAGAGAACATGGTGGAGAAGGGTTCGGACCACTCCTCCGACAAGTCCCCGTCGACCCCCGAGCAAGGCGTGCAGCGGACCTACTCTGTGCAGTCAGCACGGAGTGGTGGCAAAAACTCCAAGGTGAGTCCAGCTTTGTTTTCCGGCCCTCATGCTCGTCTCCCACCCCCCATTACGTACAGATGTCTCAGTGTCAGTGTCTTTTCTTACCCACCAGCGCTCAGTATACTAAAACTCTTTTTTTTTTTTTTTTCCTCTTCAGAGCACAAACAGGTTAAGTCTGAATTCAAAAAATAAGCTTTGGAGTTTTTTTTTTTTTTTTTTTTTTTTTACAGTAACACCTACCAGCTATTAAAATAGCATATGCGTGTGCCTTATTGTCACTTTTCTGGATCTGCCTTCCTTGTGGGGTCAGAATTTGTGTCCGCAAAGATGGTACAGCCCACAGACAGACCTCTTTCTGTGAATGTTTCACTCCGGTCTCCCATTAAGAGTCATATTCAAGCACCATTGGGTACGAAGCGCTGTTTCAGCTTTACAGTTGGATAATACTTCTTATATCTTAACGTCTGCCAACCTCAACCTGTTCCACATCTCGTACAACAAGCATCACCCCAGAAATCACCCATCGTCACATCTGAGGGATGACTTTGAAGTTTGAGGCCTTTGTCATCATTGGACTCAGTTCCACAGCCTTTACTGGATGACCTGGTGTAACCTGTTAATGCTGGCGTTTACTCTATAAACAGTCTTTTATAGCCACCTAGTCTACCAAATTATGCAGATTCTGAAGTTCGCACTATAGTTGTTTTCTGCTCAGTTTCTTGTATTTTAAATGCTGATTACACTTAGTGGGGGGTAATAAGTGTGTTCAAATGGTTGTTTCAAACTCCAGGATTGGCCCCTTTTGTAAGTTTTATTATTGTATTCTGCCATTTTGTATCCGAAAGCTTAAAAACGGGGCAGAACGCATCTCCAGAGAAACCACTGTGTTTCCATAGCCTTTCTGAGCTGGGGTGCCTGTTCTCTGCCATTGACTTGATGGAGCAGAAAATGAAAGGCTGGACAAAGGGAAAATCACAGCACTGCTCAAGGAAGATTTTTTTTTTTTTTTTTTTTTGGGAAATGCACAACCAGTAAGATGGTCTTATTAATAATAAAACAAAGGCCAGTCCATCTCATGTATATATAAGGGAATCACAGGATACTCTGGTGAGTTTAGCCTTGCATGTGTCCTCAGCTTTGCCAGGTACAGTCACACTAGCGTGTGTTCGTCCTGCATTTTTAATTTATCAACCCGCACACTTAGGTTTTCATCTGCTTGACGCTGAGTTGCCATTAGGTCGACTTGACATTATTAGCCCACTCCCTCCTCTTCCTCACATGTTTTAGAAAAGTTTAGCAGTTGCCTTTGAGCATTTGTGACTACTCGTCCTACGTCTCCACACGCCAGAAGCGCAGCCTCCTTTTCTAGACTGCTAGACGGAGTTCAGTGTTCTCCTAGATCCGCCGCATCAGCCAATCAGATGCTGCAGAAATTTGACCCGTAGGCCCGGGTGGCTGATGTGTCCTCCTCGGGAGCAGGGCTGCCTGTCATTCGACTCTATGAATATGAAGTGAAGGCATCCAAAATGGACACTGTGTGTATCTGTTGTCACAGAAACACCGTGTCAAATTTCCCATTGTGGGACTGTCATTGTAGCTGCCCCCCCCCCGCCCCGGGCTTCTGTCACACGTCATTCCTCCATAACGTCAGGGCGGAGCTTTGAATATCAGATTGCGATTTATCACCAAGGCTGACTGAATGGGGGTGTAAGCGAAGGACCCCGTGACAAGCGGCATAGATCAGTGAGGGGTGTCAGGTGGGGTCCAGCAGGAAGTCCAGCCTCTACCAGAGGGACTCCCACGGCTTCTCCAACTGCAGCTGGTGGAGAACTGGTCCATTTCATGACTGGAATTTACCCATAATGCCTGTGCTCAATTAATCAGTGGGGAAAGTTTTAAGCTGTGCAGTTCACTTCAGATTAATAATAATATTAATGCATCCATCTTCCCACTGCTGGTCAGGATTGCGGGATGGAGTCATATGGGCCAAGGCAGGGGTACACCCTCGACTGGATACCCATCTGTCGCAGGACACGTACACACCTACTTATAGTCTATGGGCAATTTTGAATCAGCAGTTAGCTTAGCAGCACATCTTTCTATGGTGGGAGGTAACCAGACTACCGGGAGGAAACTTGGGGTGACACGGGGTGAACATGCAAACTCGCACGCATGCACAGCAGAGGTGAGATTAGAACCCCGAGACCCGGAGGTACGAGGCAGTGCCCTAGTCCAGCCCCTTCACCTCTGGTGAGCTCGAGGTGCTCAACTCCTTGTGACTGCCCCGCCCACACACGCACCGTGTCAGATTCTGCTATGATCCAGTAATCCTGTTACCAGCTGAAGGTGTGCAGCCATGCCTCCAATTTCCTTTCCCATTAACTGGCTCCTGAATACGTTCCCATTTTGTGAAGAATAATCTCTCATTTATTTTCTTTGAACTCATATAATCTTTGGTGCATACCTCTCAAATGTCACTTCGCTGATGCCTTGTCACCCAGCCTTTCTTTGTTTCCTTCTACTGTTGTTCCTACAGTTTTGTTCTTCCTCATTTCTTTGTTCTTCTTCTTCTTATGCATGCTAGTCTCACAAGCGACTGTCCAAAGTAAGCATCTCTCTTCTGTTCATCACCCCCCCACCCACGGTGTGAAATGTGCTGCATCGTGTCTCTGTGTTGTCACCCCCCCCGTACTCTGCCTTTCCTGCCGTTATTGTCTTGTGCTTGTAACCCCCCCCCCACTAACATGGCCTCCCTCTCCCTCTCAGTGCTTGTCTGTGCTATCTCTGTTTTAACCCCCCCCATCCATTGGGTTCTGCCCTAGTAAGAAGCCCTACCCTTCCCATATATCTATGGTACTCTATGCCCCACCCCCAACTGCATTCAAGTGGTCCCTGCCGCAGCCTCACATCACTAAATGTCCATGCAGGAAAGGCCCGGGATGAGGAGGGGGATTTGAGTTAGTCTCTGGTTTAGCAATCCTGAAGCTCCCCTACCAAGCTTTTTACCTTTTTGTGCAACCAGTATTTGGAATTCCTTTTCCCTCCACTATCATAAATAACAAAGAGCATTTTAATGCAATTTTAAAGACATCTCCCAAACATCTCAGGGTTTATTGCACTCTTCCTCACTTTTGAGATGAAGACCATCCCCACAGACCTACAGTTTGGACAGATAAGAAGGCACTTTCAAGGGATTTCTTCATAAGGTGCTTAGGTCTCTGCTCAGACTCAGCACCTGTTGGATATAGCTGACACTTTGATATTTTGCTTTTTTGTTCATTTTCTAATGCAGCTTTTAATAAGGGCATTTTAAAAAATATCGTGGCATGGTGTCCAGCGACTCAGCTCATTACCCACTCAATGTGATTGCTTTAACCTATTATCTACAAGACGGATGGCGGACCTGTCACGTAGAGGCAGGCTTAAGGCCTGATTGCACCATCCAGCATGTGCTCCTGAGCCCCAGCTGTCAAGGCTGTGACAACCAACACATCCACTTTTACACCAAAGCACAACTTATTTAGTTTGGGCTTTTCTGATGTTTAACGAAACGCATAAAAAAAAAAATAGCGTGTGAGGATTAACCATGGTGATGTCAGGGAACCCCTTCTTCCTGTTACTAGCTTAACTAACCTGAACAGGCTGGGAATTATAATGTAGAAATAACACAATGTAAAACCGTAATGCATGCAGTATTCACACCCATAAATTTTTCATCATGTTGCATAATTATTATTTCTGTGTAAATTGAGTTTCTGTTCATTTAATTTTATTCACCTCTGCACTTATCTTCATTTCCTTTCCAGTGTGACAGACTAAACCTCTTAAAAGTAAGCATTTCTTTCTCTTTCCCCTGCTCGCCCCCTCAGCTGCCCCCTTTAACCAGATTCGCATTCACCCCCTCCCCAATACTACCACCACCACCGCAATGTCACACCGAGGACGTCACATGCACGCTTTTGACTCTTACTGCGTCGGTTAATTTCCTGTGTCTTTTCATATGAGTTCTTTATTTAAAAGTCCGTTTGACACTAACGCTCATTCATGAGAACCTTAATTGTCATTGCTTATCGTTTATCTGCAATGCTTGTAGAGGCTTTAGCCTACAGTGAAACTGAGGGACGGGCTGCAGTGGGGACCCGTGTCAGCCACACTAATCTGCCTGTCCTCAGTTGGGTCACACAGATGTTTATCTCCCATGCCTTGGCCTCCAGAGGCTGTACGTTTTTATCATAGACCTCTCCTACAAATTAGCCGCGATTTTGATGATCTTTCCATTCAGTAATCAGGTGCGTTGGTGCCATCCCATGGGTTACCTCCCCTTTTCTTGTTTGGACAGACACTAGCAAGGCTGCCTATCACACTCCTAGTCCATGTTGTCTCTCTTGTTGAACCTTGAGGCTGGAGCAGCCGGGTTAAAAAGCAAATGGCTGGCGACACTTTCACACACTGGGGAGAGTGTTGACTGGTCATCAGCCCTCCATGACTGGGAAGAAACACGAAAAAGTGGTATTTTGCTACTTGGAATCGGGAGAGAAAATATAGCACCAGGACAGTGGTATTTATTCCTGTACAGCATGAGCCTAGTTCATATTGTAGTTCTGCTATGTCTGCCTCCTCTAAGCGAACCAGCTTGGAGTGATTCTCAGAATGCTGGGTAGGATAAGGTGCTTCTTCTCTTAATCCTGTGTAGTCCAAATGACAGCGGAGACCTCTGAGAGCAGCATCGTTCCAATGGGGCAGTTTGGGCCTCGGGCTGTCTTGTTACGACAGCGGTGGGTCACTTCAGGGGCCACGTTGGGTCCGCGGAGGGTGCGAGGTTGAGCGTGTCCAGTACACCAACGGTAGGAATCCGGATTGCAGTGAATGAGTTCTTCCTGCAAAGGGCGCTTGGGCCTAAGAAGACACTGCTCCAGTCAGCCCAAACCCTGCAGCCCACACATACCTCACAGCAGATGATTAGTATATTATCCCTTAGAATAGCCCACAGAAGACCTTATCCGAAGGCAGCTTTTCTACACATATATCAGTGCGTGGGAGGTATTGTTCCACCTGGGCCGCACCACTCGAGCCGTGGGCGTGAAGCTACTCATAAGTAGAGACGAGATTCGTCCGTTATCCTGCTCACAAAGTTTGTGAGATATCAGGTTGCTGAATTATTCGCCGTTTTCAAAACTAAAGATTATTTATAGCATCTGCGTCTGCATATAAAGTATATATGTTTTTCTTGACAAACTGTTCAAACGGAGAACAATATTCACTCGTCCCTTGCTGTGCTGGTAGATTTGGTTTAGGGCGCTCTCTACAGGCAAGCATGGGAAAGTACAGAACAGATCGATTTTAATAAAGATGAGGTTCAAAAGGTCTTTCTCAAGTTTTTGTGGATAGCTGTAAAGTTTGTGATCAATTTTGTGTGGCCCATGTCACGAATAGTATGAAGGTCATGTATTCTTCAAGAAAATACCAGCAACCTGACAGATGTGTAATTTGTAAGCTGATGATTCAAATGCAGATTGTCGGCCTAATTAGCATAGTGTGTTTGGTAGTCTGACATCAGCACCATAAATCAGCATAACAACCGCTTAAGGTATGCCTACCAGCAGGGTTGTTAAGTAGATTTGTGCCTGTAACAATATTTCAGTGGATTATTTTGAACACATTTAAATCAAACGCATGCTTTAAATGTCAAGACGTGAACAACAACACTTGCTAATACTAATGTATGTTGACTGGATGTGTATTTAAAAAAAAAACACAAAATTCAATATACAGTAAAGATGTGATGGTTTAAAGATGCTTTAATGATTCGTATAAGATAATTGAAATGTTCTCAGTCCCGCTGTTGAATTATCAGCATCTGTATTCCTTGTCACACCCACTTCTCTGCCACAGTAAATGCTTCTCTGTGTACTGCAGGCACCCCATGGTGGGACTCCAACTCTCGTCTCCCACAATCCTCACTGTGGCATCTTTGGGCCAATGTAGTCTTCTTGTGTCTCTTGTAGGAGCGAATAAAATTGCTAAAATGCTAAGTGTGCTCGTTTGCTGCTTTAAGAAAGTCGTCAGCATTTAACGGTGAATAACGAGCCCCTCTCTGGTGGGGAGATCTATTATGGAGGCAGCACCTACAAACTGGGAGATATCTGTCTTTTGTGTGTGTTGATGGTGTGTATGTCTTTAAAAATGATCACAAAAAGATTTAAAAGGTTACTTATCATTGGACACAAAATAATCCACGCCCTCTTTTTCACAGAAGGGGAGGGAACAAAAATGTGACCTTTACCCACTCTAGAAATACATGCAGACAGTCTGTAAACACATGCTGTTTATATAACCTGCTTTATTTTGGACTATTGAGTACTAACCCCAACTAGTAGCCATGCAATTCTATTCCAAGCATCAGCATTAACTCGCAGTTTAATTTTGTTTCTCTTTGTCTCTCCTACGTGGGCCTTCCGGAACACAGAAAAGCCAGAGCTGGTACAACGTAAGTCACACCTTGCTCTCTTTGTGTGTGCGTGTACGTGTCAGTAGCCTTGATTGAGGTGTGACCTGAGAACGTACCTGCAGCATTTGAGGGTTGACAAGGGGGTTGAGTTGATTGGGGGAAAATGTGTTGCTGTGTGTAAGGAGCTGTGTGTGTGTGTGTGTGTGTGTGTGTGTGTGTGTGTGTGTGTGTGTGTGTGTATGCGTGCGTTTTCCAGGGCCAGCCGTCACCGCTGCTGCTCCGTTTTTCGCTCATTATGCTGTCCTCCCCTCCTCCGCACCACTTGTCATGACAAAAGACGGAGGTGAGGTGACAGACAAACGCCATGCCTTCCTGTCCTGGTGGCCTTTAGCTTTCATGGTTTCAGTCGTGCTTCAGTCATCCAAAGTCATTTTCCCACCTCCACAGAATGGATGGACGGATGCTTACATTTTCATTTTAAGGCAACTAAATTTGTTTGAAAAATTAAATTGCGTATTCTAATTAGCTGAAATGATAAATCACTATTGTCTTAGACATAACATTACACATGATTTAATTAGGCTTAGTAAAAACTTATATTGAACCACAAATGTGTGGTTTACCTTTCAGTTGCATTTTAGGTTCTGCTGAGTTTGTGTCCCTATAATCTTTAGTAGCTATGTGTTCAGATTGATATCATAGTAATGGAAGAATTCTGTAGATATTTCTCTTCTGCATTTAGGTATAAATTGGAAATGACAGGGAGTTTATATGGACCAAGGCATCCTTTATCATGCATTTGTAAAGGTCGTTTGAAACCACCAACTGTCACACAGACTTCCCATGTGGCCAGTCAGTGCAGTGACCCCCCACAGCTTGAGCAGAGGCACTGACAGCCAGCGATGGCCATCAGCTTTTTGTGTCACGGTATTCGGAGCATCCTCGTGTCATTCCAGAACCGGGATACACGTCAATTCGGCTGAACGTCTGTGTGCGAGTGGCAGCTGTGGTGGTGCTAAGTGTCTGTTCTAGAAACTTCCATGTTGGTCAAGAGAGAGTTTGGCTTTTAATTTTTCTTTTTGGTACTCTGTGCTTCTGTTATACCTGAACTTGTTTTTTTTCTTTTTTTTTCCCAGTTTGTCTTTTTTCTTCTTTTTTTAACCTTTTCTTTGTCTTTCCAGCATGAAAGACAACACCTCCTGAGAGTAAGCATGATTTGTATTACTTTTTAAATTTTTATTTTGTTTTCTTTCTGCCTTGTTTTGCTTTCTTTCCTTTTCCATTCTGCCCCCTGTTAGATCCTTCTTGAGGGTCCCATTTTGTCCCAACACTGCCTCGTTTTCACCTGCCTGTGTTCTCATAAGCAGTGTCAGTCTGCACTGGCTCAGGACCCAAGTGTCACGTGCTAATTGGCAGCATTTGATTCGTTGACTGGCTGCCCGGCCGTTCCTTGACCCTCCCCGGTCCTCACACTGAGCGTGCTCATTTTCACTCCAGTCGAGTCCTATCTTAATTAGGCTAATTCACATAAACCAGGATCTATGCGTATATTTTTCAGTCAGGCAGAACTAATACTTACAATATTGAAAAATATCTAAATCTCTTCAGATATTGGGCTTTGCCTCTTAAAATGAATAAATCGGTGTCAGTTATGTATTCATACACTTATCCAGTGTAACAGGGGAACACCCTGGACAGGATGCCAGACCGTCACAGGGCACAAATGCCATGGGAAATATGGCGTTGCCTGTTCCCTGACTGTGCTTGGAGGAAATCCGTTTAACACTAGGACATTCAAACATTCAATGGGGATATATTAGCATAAAAACCCCAAAAAAAAAGTTTCAAATGTATCTCGTAATTTGATATTAATTAGAAAATGTGTTAAAATCACGTGATTGTAATATCTGGAGCCTAATTAACTTAGAGCTCAGTTGGGTTTGTGGTTGGGGACAACTGTGCATGGATGTCAACATGGCGGAGGGGGGCGTGACATGGCCACTGAGGTTTTCACACCATGCACATACCCCGGACGGCTACAGCCGTCTGCATGTCCTCCAAGGCTCACCTCCAGATTCCACCTACAGCGTTGAGGCACCAAACTTACTCTGCCACAAGGGGGCGACGTTGAGGCGTGTTGTTTAAGGGACGGTCATGAACTGGAAACTCGAAGTGAGCCTTTCTTACAATGTGTCGGGGACGGGAGGCGAGATCACAGTTTCCGATGACGTTCAGCTCCCTCACTTGCTGTGGGTGAACATAAAAAAGATATGCATCTTCATGCCATCCATGGATAGAAGTGAAGTTTCTTACTGATTATTGTTATTCTACATATCTTTACTGTAGTAGCTGACCTGGACAGTTTATAAGCCAAAGCATTAAGATGCAGACCTTTTCCAGGAAATGATGTCATTTTCCACAGCAGATGTGAACATTTTGAATTGTAAACAGGCAAGACGCAATGTCTATGTGCTATGCTTTGAAAAATTCAAGCCCGTGTCCTACTGTTTGGCACTGGCTGATGTAAGTGTGTTTTTGTATTAACTTTCAAACAGTTTGCTTTCTACTAAATGCAGACACTTTCAAAAAGCTCAACTAAGCTGTAATGACTTTAGGGATGTTGGTAACTTAGCCATTGGGTTCTGGCTGCTTCTTGGCCTGTGATTTCAATATTCAGATACTAATGCTGCATTTTACTGTGGCACTGCCAAATATTCCCTGTCATTGCTGTACCTTTTACTTCCTGAGACAGTCTGGTAAGTCATTACAAACACGGCCAGCTTTCAATGTTGAATCAACAGGCAGCTCTTAAGCAGGCTTCAGGGAAACTTAGTTTGCGTTTTTCCACAATGTCATTTTAGAAGGAGGAGCTTAGCGTACTGTTCTTTGAGCGAATGGAAAGTGATCTCCTCATCAGATCTCAGCTGAGGCATCCAGGAAATACTTGAATTTTTGAATCGTGGCTCACATGTAAATTTTGGCACTGTCCTGCCAAACTGGGTCATCTGTTCCTTTTACTGTGGCCCTCAGTCCCGTCATCTTAGCTGTTAATGTGCCCCCCCATTTCGCATGAATCCAACCGCCCTTGCTTGTCAATGTCAGTGCATGCCTGATGGGCACAGTCTCCCGTGAGCAATGAAGAGTTACCACAGCAATGGCACCACTTGTGATTATAACCACGCCCACTTCATATGTGCCCGTCTCCTGACCTCTGACCCTTCTCTCACAGCTCAACTTCACCCGCTGCGGCCCCTCGTCATGCAGTTAGTTTTATTGCTGTTTATACAGCACCTGTCCCTGCGTCGTCACACAGAAAAAGTGGAAGTGGAGCCATAAGGGAGAATGGCATTGACATATCTCCACCCACTGTCCCACTTGGGTGCAGCTGCTGTAAAGTCAGAAGTAATGGCACTGGCCTTTATAGAGGGCCTCTGGAGGGTGGATACAAGAGGAATGGGTGGGAGGGTTCTGATTCACCTCTCTGGCATGTGGCTGCCCCCGCCACACTAAAATACACACACGCACGTTGGCCTTCCTTTAGAGTTCATTCACCCTGTCCAGCGTCTGAGGAAGAGAGAGAATGGAGGAGAGAGGCAGGATGTGTTCTGTCGTGTGTGTGTGAGCCCCTTACAGAATGGAACTGCTGTGTTAGGTTGATCAGTATGGCTTTATTGTCAAAGGCTGCACCTGATATTTCTTGCTGTATCAGTTATTTGTTTATTTTTAAGCAGCTGGTTGTTTTTCATAAGCTCAGCAATGTGACTTCAGATTGTTTTATTGTGAGATTCCCCCACCCTCCGGGAGCCTTCAGGGTATCTGTCGGGGTTATTTACAGGAGCAGACCTAGTTAGTCCTGCCCGGGTGGGTGCTCTGCCTGCTGAAGTAAACAAAGATTGCGAGCGCCTAGGGGAGAAGTGGGTGTGGCTAGCTCACCCTGCATTAGTCATCGCCCCCACACCCGTCCCGTGGCCGGGACTGAGGGGACTGCCTTGACAGAACATCTGCTTCTGGTTCCCCAGACCCCCCCTCCCCACACTCCCACGCACTCCTCTGCAGCTGATTGGTCAACTAAAAGCATAAACGCAAGCTTTCCCCACCCTCCATTCCACACAAACACCCCGCTTGCTCCGCACTCCTCGAAAGCTGCTGCCTAAGAATCGAAGTGACTCCAGGCGCTCCCCGGGCGGCCCACACAGGTAGCCCCCACGCCCTCCTCCTACGCGGTACCAGTCGCTGCCGGCACTTACTGTTTGCCTTGAGGTTAATGTGTAAACTGGCGTCACCGGAATTGTTCATATACCTGTCGCTGGGGATTTCTGCTCATCTCCTCGGTCTGAGGGACTTTAGGGCTCAGTGTTTTGGCACCTGGTGGACAAGCAGAGGTGAAAACTTCAGCGTTGGGGACAGACCTCAGCTGCCTCAATATGGATGCCAAAGCTCCCTGTGGAAGTGCATTTTAGGGAAAGGAGCTCCCTTCTCAAGCAGAGCATGGGATTTTGCTCTTGAATGGCAATTTTTTTTTCCCCCCCACCAGATGTGTGTGTCTCTCTTCCCAAACATTCTGCTGATTGCTTTCACCGTATGTTTTTTTTCTCCCAGACGGACTGCTTGCTTGATCTCGTTTGGCTTTGTCTCATATAATTTGGATCATGACCGCCTCCCAAAGGATAGTGAGTTTTGGCTTTGTTCCATCAGGCATATGTGGAGCAGTGCAAGGTAATTTATAAATGGAGCCGCTTCATTTGACAGGACTGACCAACAGCAGCCTGGAGTCTGTCAATCACAGTTCCTGTTAATTATAATGGTAGACAATGATGGGGCTCATCCGCAAAGTTGTGGTCTGCTGACCTTACCGAAACAGAACAGTTCCCAAAAAAATTTATGACAACAGCCAAATGAGAAAAAGTGAAAATGGAAGGAGAATCAGAATGACAGACTGGCGAAATAACAGCTACCTTCTCCAGCTTCAAGAGAATAAACGGCTTTTCACCGTCGCTGCTTTTACAGAAACATTGCAGACTCGTGTTGAGGCACAGAAGTAGCTTTGCTGCTGTTAATTCAGACGTCCTGGCGGTAACACGATGGCACAGCGTTCAAGTCTTGGATATTAGATCTGCATTCCAAACCCAGAGCTAAAGGTCTTCTCCGCTTATCCCGCTGTGTTTACTCTGGGGGAGAGCCGGACAGGGCTGGATTTGGGGCTGGTGCGCGTGCGCAAGGAACGCGAGAAGCTGCAACAATAAAGGAGCTGTCAACTGGGGTTACTTGGGGGCAGCCGCCGTGGTGCCGTGTTAGCCGGGGATCATACGGCGAGTGTCAGCAGAGCGTGCGAGTGGCACCATGCAGATGAAGAAACACTGGCGTATGTAACCCACAGAGCCCTTTTAGAGGAAAACCTTTCCCACATCTTTGCATTGGTCAATGGGGATTGTTTCACGGGATGGGCCAGGATACACCAGCTTGACTGCATTCCAATAGGCACCACTAGGGAGGCCAAAAAGAGACCAGGAGGAGGTTTGGACTTTTTTTTTTTTTTCGAGGGTGACTTCCGTTTTGCTCATCACAGCATGGATGCTTTGGAAGAGTCCTTGTCAGACTGGGAGGCTCTCCAAGAGCTGGAAGAGGCTTTAGCTAGCTGGCTGCTGCAGGCTTCGACCACAGATGACTGGGCAGGGGGTGTCTGGGAGGACTGGGAGTCAGAGGATGTCCCTGCCGTAAGTTTCTTAAGACAGGCGTGCAATAATTGTGGGTGTTGTGGGGGGGGGGGTTACTAGGGCTTGTTGGTGGCAGACCTAAAACCTTCCACATAATCACAGCCGGACGTTAGCAACACTGCCTTCCATCCGCCCACGGACACCTGCGTCATCTGCAGTTTGGTGGCCAGTGGGGTAAAGTCCCTGTAAGGATGGGTGGGAGCCCCTATCTCCTTCCCTCATACCAGATGAACTGCCTGCATGGTTTGTCTCATGGCAGCTCTGTCATGCGGAGGGACGATGAGTTCAAGGAGCAGCCCAGATACGTCTCTGTAACCACACACCTTGTTTGTTGAGTTTAGCTTGGTTCTTTTAAAAGCACCAGTATTCATTCAGTTTTTTTAATGCGTCACAGCTTACGGAAACCGTAAGAAAAGATGTGCTTCTGTGGCTGGATGCTAATTTCATCGTTTGTACGGGAACTACTATGCAGTAGGTTTTTTTTTTTTCTTTTTTTTTTCTCTCATTACATTGATAGACGTTCCGTTGTAACCTCTGAAAATGAGAAGAATCGCGTGTGGACATGCCTGGATGATGGCACTTGCTGATTTTCTTATCCTTATGGAGATGCAACAGTTTTGAATGGAAAATGAAATATTTCTTGATATAAACAGCTCAGAATGGCTGAGTATGTATTGCAAAACATGAGTGACAGCAAGCAGTAATGTGTTAGCACCTCAGTCTGGGAGTGGCTGCCTTGCTTTGCAGTGATTGTATAAGAGGGAAGTGGCATGGCAGTGATGTATATTTTTGTTCTAACGGTTACCAAGTCTTTCTGTCATGTATAGTTGGATTCTGAATGGGCCAGTGTCATTCAGTCTTAGCAAACACATTTTGCTGATGTGGGGGGGTACCCTGTGAAGTTTTTCCTTAAATTTGTACCATAAACCATGGCCAAGCAATCGCATGCCACTTATATTTCAGTGGTCGGCAGGATTTGGGTGGATGAAATAAGAGATATATATACGGCACTGAAGACTCTCTTTGGAAGCATTCCACTGGAGCCACAGGTAGTCACACAAAATAATTGAAGAGGTCCTGCATGTTCAGACAGTATTTTGCCTCAGTGCCTGACTGACACCGTGCCAACACGATACTGACTGGGTATGATTTCAGGTGTTTTTCTCCCGGCTAAGGCTTTTGTTGCTTCCGCCTTGGGTTTTGAGTTGATATTATCCTTTGTATTACCAATATTGCCAATGTTAGCTAGTTTAGACCTGGAAAACGAGGTGGCATGCAGTTTAGGACAAGTGGAAATGCTGAAAATGCGAGGACTGGTACTGGACTGTCTGCGATTCTTCCTAAACCTGTGTCTCCATTTCCTCTGACAAGAGGACTATGGACCCCCTGCATGCTCAGCATGTCACGCATCCATACGTGGCATTGGTGGGAGGTTAGGACCGGCACGGGGCGTGTCTTGCAGTGCGGCGCCCCTGTCAAGTTGGCATGTGGTACAGTCTTCTTAGGATTCGGCCTCTCCGTCTCCCCCTCCTCAGGTCCTGAGTCCCACATACAAACAGCGCAATGAGGATTTCAGGAAGCTGTTCAAGCAGCTTCCGGACACGGAGCGGCTCATCGTGGGTAAGGAGGGGGGCACATTCATTAAGACTGAAACTGGTGCTTCCCAGTCAAGGAATTTTCATACAACCCTACTGCTCAATTTGAGTTGATCTCTGGTGTGGCCTTATGTCTGTGGTGTTTTGCAGTAATGCCTACCTACCAGCCTGAGTGAGAAAATGGACATAAGGAACAAATATGACCATAATACATATAATGGAGTAACACCCCCAGCAGAACAGCGTGTTGTTTTGAAACTTCAAAACCCAATGCAGCATCACTCATTGAGATGTGTAACGCGTCTCTTCTGACTTCTGATTTCTCGGCAGATTACTCCTGTGCTCTGCAAAGGGACATCCTCCTGCAGGGCCGGCTCTACCTCTCAGAAAACTGGATCTGTTTCTATAGCAACATCTTCCGCTGGGAGACGCTGGTAGGGCCCTTGGCTTTCTGGAATCTTCTGCCCTCTTTTCTCTCTCACCGAGCTTCAACCTCAGGAGGACTTCGGCGCCATTTTGGCGGGAAGATGCTTCTGAGCACCTTAAACGAGATCTCTTTGATCATGTCGGTCCCTCGCTCTTCCCTTCAGCTAACGGTGCGGCTGAAGGATATCTGCTCCATGACGAAGGAGAAGACGGCACGCCTCATCCCCAACGCTATTCAGGTTTGCACTGATGCCGAGAAGGTGAGAAGCTTGAACATTTCCCGTCTACTCCGGGGTTTTGTTCTGGCCCGGTAGAGCTCTGACGTCCCCCTGTCCCTTGCACCCGCAGCACTTTTTCACTTCGTTCGGAGCCCGGGACAGAACGTACATGATGATGTTCAGGCTGTGGCAGAACGCCCTGCTGGACAAGGTGAGGACATGGCCGGGCCTGAAGACACCTGCCCCTTCTCTTTGTTCTGTTGAATATGTGGTTCACAAGCACCATGGATAGGTTTTCGCCATTCCAGAATTAGATGGGGCTGAACTTTATTTGATGTCGCTCAACAGGCAGAACAGCAACAGCAAAGATATATTAGCCAATTACAGAATAATGGACCAGTAATACTACTTACCACTAATCATCACGGTGACACTATGAGTTATAGTCTTCTGTAGGACTGTTGAAGTTATATTATTTTCATTCCCTCCTTATTTTTAAAAACACAACCTGAGTAACTCTCATGACGCACCTCCACAGTCCAGCAGGTGAATTGTGGGTAAAGGAAGCAGAAGGAGATAGTGGTGAACGGTTTGTGTTTATGGGAGCCCCGGAAAAATACAGGCTCCCATGGGAGCAGCGCATCTTGCAGAGAGCATGCAGTTCAGTACAGCGTAGGGTCGTATCGTCAAAGACTGAAGCTTGAGGAGTGATTAAGTCAATAGTTAGCTTAGATGTACGGTACTGTGCAAAGCCTTGAGCCACCGTGTCATTTCTTTGTATTTTGCTAGGAAAATGAGACAATAGGTACAGTGATTTTACAGATGATCAGACGATGCTACAATAGTCATCTGCACCTGTTTCTTCACTGGATCGTGCCTTAAGTTAGATGGCTTTGTTACGCTTGAATGATTCATACATGGGTCACTGTGTGGCTTAAACAAAAAAACATTCCTCTGAAACTGGTCAGGTACAGAGACTGGACTAGAATTGAGAGCCAAAAACTTTGAAAGTCCTTCAGGAAGCCTGGAGAACTGTTCCTCAAGACTACTTTAAAGAAATACAAGAAAGTCTGGCTCTTTGGAAGCATATGAAGAAATGAGGGGCCGCTCAAGACTTTAGCACAGTACTGTAGATGGAACGAAATGACAAAAACCGTGTTGAGGCTGAATGTTCCTTTTCCTTCTCTCTCCTGCCTCATAGCCGCTGTGTCCCAAGGAGTTGTGGCACTTTGTTCACCAGTGCTATGGGAACGAGCTGGGCCTGACCAGTGATGACGAGGATTACGTGCCACCGGACGATGACTTTAACACCATGGGGTTCGTTTTGCCATCGCGTGATTCCAATGCATGAGTAGAACTGAGGCATGGCAGATTGACAACCATTTTAACCTAAAGCCTGTGCATGACACTACAGAAATGTGTCTCATGAATATACACAGTTTTTCTTTCATATAAAGACTCTGGTCACCAGGACAGCCAGCTGCCTTTTGCATTTCACTCTGTCCTGTTATGTAACCTTCCATAATTATCGTCTGGGATTAGATGACATCACCTGTTAGGGTTATTTTTAGCCCGCTCTAAATGAAAACCTGATATAAGCTGCAAAATTCTCAAAGTCTGCTACTGTTCTCGACATCTTTGTCATCGAGAACAGCGCCAATCCTTAGATTTCCACACGTGGAAGGCAGACACGGTGCTGAGTGTTCTTTTGGTGGAAACCCCGATCACTGGATATAGTAAACGCGTGCCTCACTCAAACCCCAAGTCAAATAACAGCAATCTTCTGTCACTTTGAATCCAAGTAGCTCTTTTGTGTGGGAAGTGTGCTTCAACCACCTTTGAGGAAGTCTTGAAGCAATTAGCACAGCTGCATCTCAGGAACACTATTACATATCACAACTGACAAGCTTACAAAAACTGCATCCTCACTTGGTTCAGCTATGCTGTTTAACCCCTGACTGTCCGCTGCTGCCCCCTGGTTTGTGGCCTAGGTACTGCGAGGAAATCCCAGCTGAGGAGAACGAAGTGAACGACAACTCGCCCAAGAGCAGCGGAGACGCCAAGCCCGACATCAGCCCGCAGCTGCCCAAGAAGACCATCACCAACAGCACCATCACCTCCACCGGCAGCAGCGAGATGCCCATCTCCGTCAGTAACCTCTTCCTACGCGACTCCTACACTGCTTACGGTTTTAGGGTCGTTCAGTCTGGTGTTGCTCTGATAGTGGCAGAGTGCCATCTAAGTGGGGGGCCAACGATATCAAATACAACAGTGCCCCTCCTGGAATTCTTAGACTTTTGCAAATTTAAAATCTAAGTACTTCACCATTACTGTCCAGAAGTATGGCCTCGGGCTTGTATGAAGCCTGCTTAAATGAAACTCTGCTGTAGCAAATGCAATTTATTATTCTTATTATTATTGTTAACCCTTTGTTTGACAAGATATATGTCCTTTTGAGATTAACATGTCTTTTAAAAGACAGACGTGGCCAGCATGTACAGCAATAAAAATAATTTCGGACAAAAAAATAAACAGATAAATTGCTAGAAAACAATCATTAACAAAACAAGATTGTCCTAAGACTACAAGGGTAACAATATCATGAGGAGTGTGACCTTTCGAGACGCTGGACTCGACGCCCCCATGGAGCCACGCCCCCCTCTCTCCTACATTCCAGGTCTGGCCTTATGTGTGTAGCTGTCCCAAAAAAGAGGACAGGGGACATGGAGTGACCTTATAGGCCATGAGATTAGATGTCGCATAGGGAGAGGCTTTGCTTTGTCATGATTTTTAGTGGCCCGGGGGTGAATCCAAACGATCGGTGTTAATGATGACCTTCGCCTGATTGGATTCCCCCCCACCATCCCTGCAGTTTGACCTCCCTCCAGAGGAGTACACGGACTGCCTCCCAGACGGGGACCTGTTGTCCATCCACATGCCTGACGACAAGGCTGATGAACCCAGCGAACCCGCCCCCTCGCCATCCCTTGACTTCAATGACAACGAGGACATCCCAACAGAGCTCAGTGACTCCTCAGAGACACACGATGAAGGTAAAAGTGGGGCCCCATTGTGCTGTATACAGACAGGACCCATTTATCGTTCCACCTGAAGGGTATTTAGAGACTCGCCACTAGGGTGTCCTGTTTATCAGTAATACTGTGTTTTGTCTGCAGGGGAGGTGCAGGCTTTTCACGATGACCTTAATGGGCGGCAATACATCAATGAGGTGTACAGTTTCAGCGTGGACAAGTTGTACGGCATCCTCTTTACCGAGTCGCAGTTCATGAGCGACTTCATGGAACAGAGGCGTTTCACTGGTAAGTCCCGCCTTCACAGTAGAGACTGTCGGCATGGCTATCCCCGGGGTTCACACAGCGTTGATGTGTCAAACCCACCCTGTCCCGCAGACGTGGTGTACCACCCATGGAAGAGGGAGGATTCGGGTAACCAAACAAGAGACATCATGTACACCATCTCCCTTTCCAATCCACTGGCTCCCAAGACTGCTACTGTCACAGAGACCCAGGTGTGGCGGGAGCTGTCCACTGTGACTGCCCCTTGACCTGTTTCAATAACTTTAGAGGGCCTTGATCATGATGCATGTTATTCTGAGGTCATGCTAAGGATTCTATGAAGACATTCCGTATTTTTCCAAGTGTGTTAGTTAAATAAATTAAAAATTGTTTTGCGGTAAACTACAAATAAAAAGCTTATCCTTGTGGTTTCATATGTATAAAGTTAGAGAAGTTGGATTTCAGTACTTGTTTAAACAGAACAAATTTGCAGATTCATAAAAGTCAAACATGATTATAAGTTCAATCTAAAAACCTGTAAAATAGTTGGTATAAGGTGAAAGTAAAAAATATCCTGTAATTCAAAGAAATAAGCCTGACAAAATGAGTATTCTGGTCTAGTTTTCTGTCTTGCGTCCTGTCATTACCATGGTGACCATTTAACCAGGTAGTCAGTTTTATTACTCTAAGAAACTAAAGCAGTTCCATTAAATATGGGATTTAAGTGCATCCCAGTGCTACAGCGAATGTCCCAGCGAGGGTTGTGTTGTAAACGTGCTGTCACTGGACTTGGTGAAGGGTCAGCATGGCCCGGATGAAGCCATCGAGTTTAGCGTCATTGTCACGATCCTGCAGACGCTCTACAAGGCCAGCCAGGAGAGCGAGTGTTACATCATCGACGCCGAGGTGATCGCGCATGATGTCCCGTACCACGACTATTTCTACACTCTCAACCGCTACATGCTGACGCGTGTGGCCAAGAACAAGTGTCGACTGAGGTGAGACCCCCGGACCACCGTGATTGTGGGGGGGGGGGTCAGTCGTATTAGGATTCAGATTCAGGTTCAGGTTTATTGTGCCATCATAGTTTACACAAGTATTAAAAGTGAATGAAATCCCATACATAATATTGAATATGCGGTAGTAGCACCCATAATAATTACATGCAAATAATTAGTCTATCAGCCAGTCAAGTACTGATTGATTGAGTGATTCATTCATTCATTCCTTAATTATCGATTTATTTAATGACTTAAGGAATTAGAATGATAGGTAAATTATAAACAATGGTTTAAATAGGGTTATAGAATGTGCAGCATACTGTACACCATCCGCACTTCACAGAATAGAACTTGTTATATGATATACATTTGTGCGCTTTGCCCAACACCTGGGACAGGCGATGTCATGTGACCTTGTGGATGGCATGACATCCTTTCTTCTTTTTTTCCCTCCTGTCCCAGGGTGTCCACAGAGCTCCGGTACAGGAAGCAGCCCTGGGGACTTGTCAAAGGCTTTATTGAGAAGAACTTCTGGAGCGGGCTGGATGAGAACTTTCGTCATTTGGGTGAATGGGCCTCCTTGAAAAATACTGCAGGCACTTTTGGTCACATGAAAAACTAGGGTGAACTCAGGTAATCTGGGACACTTTGCAATTTTGACTTTGGTTTATGGTCGCAGATTACCTGAGTTCACCCTAAATTCAAAACCATATCATTGTTGAGCACTTGGCTGACCTCCTGTTCATCCTCAAGCTTTGCTCACTTATAAACTACTTTGGACAAAAATGTCTCTTTAACAGTATAGTATAATTGTAAATAATAGTATATGCATAAAAGAATCTATTTTATATGCACTATTTTATGTCATAGATTCAAACAGTTATTGGCACCAGATGTAACAAGTTAAATGAAACACCAGACTTGATTGACACAATGCGGGTAACCCAACTGTGCCTTCAGAGCTGGAGCTGTCCAAAATGGAAGAAACGCTGATTGAGCTGCACAGGGAGTCCCCCAAAGCCAAGGTGGTGAAGCCGGCGACGGCGCGACGCAGGAAGCGGCCCCTAGCTCACGTCCGCGCCCAGCACCTGGACGAGACCCTCAGTCCTGTCACCACACCCACAGATGAGGAGGTTATCCATCGCATCAAACATGTGGCAGGTAAGGGCTAAAAGCCTGCGAGTCACCCTGCCACTAGGGGGCATAGTGATTAAGGAGATGAACCATAAGGTTGCTTCTTCTGCTTCTAGTCTGGCTCCTGCTATATCGTTGAGGAAGCTGCTAGGGTAATGTTGTTAATCAGTGTTTCTTGAATCTCTTTAAAAGCTTTTTTTTTTTTTTTTTTTATAAGCAGTAAATTATTAATACAGAGTGAGAGCTCTAATTCTAAAGGGTCTTTCCGTTTGCCTGGGAGTCATAAATAGTCATCAGGCCCGGCTTGTGTCTGTGTTGGTTTTTTGAATCCATGCCTCACTGGCGCCCTCTGCAGGTTCCACTCAAACCAGACATGTCCCTGAACACGTTCCCAGTGGCTTGGCCTTGTATAGTGTTTCCAAGATCCTAATCATCGTGACGTTTGTGTGAGTATGACAGGCTGCCGCTCCACGCATGGATACAGCATCTTGCTTAACCCCTCCTTACAAGGCTCTATGGAGGGTTTTGAGGCACTTTCCTTAAACAGCACATAGAACGGAATCCGTTGTACATTTGTTTCAGTACTATCTGCTGCATAAGTGTGACGGCTCCAGTCCTGTCTTTGTACTCCTCTGTGGTGCTTGTTTAAAGCCTTCAAATTTCAATTAAAAAATTTTCTTCTGTCTTGGAGTCTTCCTCACTAACACTTTGCCCAATGCGAAAAAACGTGGTCACAACCTTGTTCTTCATTCTGTTTATGAGTGTAATCTCTCTCTTCTTTTCTTCCATTGCCTTCCGTAGGATTTGTATAAGGTATACATGTTTGCTGATCTTTCATGTTGTTCTATGGGGTCGGGGATGGGGGGGGTTATGAAGGAGGATGCTATCATGATTGACCGTGATGGTCTTTTTCCCCTTGTGCCGGCAGCTTGGTCTTGCTCGTGTTCCTCAACATGATGCTGTTCTACAAGCTTTGGATGCTGGAACACACCACCCAGAGCCTCACCACCTGGCAGGGCCTACGGCTCCACGAAAGGTCCGTCCACAGGAACGCTGCTGCATCAAATCCGTCACTTTGCTCATGTTCTGAAGACCAACTGAACATCTGCCCCCACTACTACCTTGCAACATGTGTTCCATTTGATTTAAACATATATTTCCACGGACCCACTAAAAGCATGGTTGCTCGCTTCCATTCTGAGAAAAACCCGTCTTCTAATCCCTTATTCAGTACAGGGTTTTGGGAAGGGCCAGGAGCCTATCTCAGTCAGCACAGGGCATATGGCAGGGGTACACCCAGGACAAGATGCCAGTCCATCACTAGGCACACACACATTTACTAAACATGGGCAATTTAGAAGCTCCAGTTGACCTAAATGCATGTCATTTGAATAGTTGAGAAACCTGAAGCACCCAGAGGGAACTTGCATAGACGCGGGGAGAACATGCATACTCCAGAGTCATTCTGGGTAGGGATGGGAACAAATCTTCTACCGTGGAAGTTTGAGGGGACAGTGCCTCCCACTGATCCACAGTGTCACCTGTTGGAAGACTACAGAAAAACAATGATCCCTGAGCTGTTTTCAGTGTACTTAAAGTAAAAAAAAAAAAAGAACAGCAAATATGAAATGATAAGCAGATGGTAGCATTTTCCAGGGAATCAAAGTTGATAGATTGACGCGTGCAGCTTTTTCGGGGTGACATAATTCTGGCAGTATTGCTGTTGTTCAGAACATTCTGGAACATCTGGAACTGCTCATGTCCAGTTTGACCATGCGCCATGCTGTTTGTTTCGGATCAGTAAACTGCCACAGACACAGATGGAGTGGGCAAAGCTTCTGGAATCGCAGCAGCGTTACCATGATGCCGAGCTTCAGAAGTGGAGGGAGATCATCAAGTCTTCTGTCCTGCTGTTAGATCAGGTGAGAGACAGCTAAGTGTCCATTCATCCGTCTTCTAAATGCTTATCCTGGTCAGGGTCGCAGGGAGGCCTTGGGTGTGTCCCAGACAGCACATGGGACAAGGCTGGGTTGCACTCAGGATGAGATGCCAGTCCATTGCAGGGCAGGTAGATACGTGCACTCGCACCCTCAGTCACGCTACGGCCAACTTAAGAAAGACATTTAACCTAATAAGGTCTTTCGATTGCGGAAGGAAACCCATGTGGCTTAGGGTTAACATGTAAAGTCATGAGCTGCAGCCAGCCTTCGAAATCCTTTGGCACGGACGCCCAGGCCTCACGCTGTGACCCGTGCATTGATCACGCAGCTCTCTCTTCACAGATGAAGGACTCCTTGCTGAGTCTCCAGAAGGGTGTCGGCCTGAGGGACTACAGCCCCGAGGCAGAGGAGAAGAGGAGTCGATATCACTGACGGACAATCTATATAGGCCAAGAGGGATGTGTGTGCAATACATGACTGTACTGGACCAGCGTGATCAAGGAACGTGCCTGCTGCTGTGGCCACCGCCTGCCGAGATGAGGAGACCTTGCCAACAGGAAGTAGGCCGCCATCAGCACCGAGGCATCCTGGGAAAGTGGCAGTGTCACTCGCTTCGGCCTACACTTCCACACTCCTATTGTTTTGTTTTTTTTTTTTTTTTTGTTTGTTTTCCTACTTTAATTCTTTTCCAGACTGCTTTATCGCAAGCTAGAACCGCATAAAGAGGCGGACATATTTATAGCATGCAGTCATCTTTACTTAAGCTCTTCTTAATGAAGATTTCTAGACCAGCTCCTGCTGTATCTGTGGATGAGAGGAACAAAAGATTTTTATTTTCTTTTTTTAAGTTCCCAGGCTTTCAGGAATCCCTAGACTGTCCCAATCGAACTGACTCTCAGCAGTCAGTGCTGCAGTATCCCTTTTAACCTTTTAAATCTGGAACCAAGTAAATTCAAAACCAGAAATCCTCCACATGTAATAGTGGAACATATAGATGTATATTTTACATAACTATATTTAAAGTGTTTTCCACAGGGCTTATTTTTACTAGACTTTCATGGCGCGTTAGGGCTGGTTTCCCTGATAGTTATGTACTATGGTGTTGCATTTACAGTTATATATAGATAGATATATATATATATATATAGATGTATTATATATCTTGTATGTTGTGGGGTTGTTTGATTCATAAAAAATATAAAAACTTAAAAAATAATAATCATTTGGCAAGACTGTCCGTGCACGCAGCAATGGAGAAATAGGAAGCCGGGTTTGGCATTAGTAAGGCTGCGTTTCCACGCCAAGCCTGCTGCCACAGGTGGCACAGGCAGTGTACAGGCTGTACCCTCACTTTACACCAAGCCTTACCAACATGCAACTTTGTAGTACTTCACTGTAGTGATGCACCAAATGAGGCTTCAGAACCCGCGGTGGGTGGCAGCATCCTGAACTAATCAGTCAATGCTGACACTAAATGAAGTTTATAAAACCCGCGGTGAGTGGGAGTATCCAGAACTGCTAATCGGTAGGGTTTTGAAGCCTTGTTTGTCCCATCACTACTCCACTGCTCCCTCGCTTTCGAAGTCTGACTTGAAACGTCAGTTCTGTAGCCAGTTTTATACACAAAAATGCTATCATCTTCCAGCATGTTGTCCTGTCCTGCATATTTACTTGCCATCACCAACTTTCAGGGTGCCTCTACTAGACATTGTAGCTGTTATAACTTATCATGGCTTTAATCACAGACCTACCCTGAACTGTCTTTATTCACCTTCTTCTGTCTTGAATTAGATTATAATTTCTGTCCTCACTCAGACAGAAAGTACATGTAGCCCAGAGGCAATATAAATTCCTGTTTCCCAAATGGAATTTTTTCGAAGCCTTATTGGGTTGATACAAAACGGCATTTACACCAGTATTACTTTTCACCCGAGAGAAGCAATGTCTTCTGATCTGACTGTCTGAGTGCAGTTAATTCTGAGTGGTCACCATTGCACTTGACGAGATGGTGTTGTACACCTGATCAGAGGTCCTTTGGCTGCTGGTGGGAAAATGTCAGTGATACTGGTAGAGCAATCTGTTCCTTGTAAGTCAATAAAAAGGGATACTGCAGCTGGATTAGGGGGATTGACCTGTGTTATGATGTAAGTATTTGATTACTCAACTGTGAATCTTGAAAATGCTTGAAGAAGGAAATGATATATATATCTAAAGTTGTGATTCAGATATTTATTGCTAATTTATGTATATAGGAAACTTAACAGAGTTCTATGGCAGGATGAAGAATTTAAATAAGACATGGGTGAGTGTTTATGACAACACGACCAGGTATATGTGTGTGTAAGCCTGCACGTGTGTCAGATGCCCCTGTGTTGTCCTCAGTGACTCACCTCGAGCTTTGTTAACCATGGGTGTCCCCGTTCTAGGCAGTGGGACTCTCTCGAAACATTTACTCATGCAGCTGCATCTCTTACTCCTTCCCCTCCAGTTAGCTAAACAGCCGTTGAGGTCTTTCTGTCCTTCACACGGCTCGAGTCCAAGCTGATTAAGCAAAGGTCAGAGGGACTGTATAACAGATCAGACACTGATTGACATATCACTTGTGCTTTGTCCTTCCGGTCTGTTCTAAGTCCTAAATGATTACAGTCTGTTCTGTTGAACCTTTGTATAGGTTGAAGTTGAACTTGTGACTGACCCTAAGCCCCCCCCCCCCCAAAACTGTTGAAGACCAACAGTGACAAAGTTGGCCTTGAAAGTAGAGTGATTGTCTGTAAGATATGGAGAGATGATAGCCATAAATAATGCAAGAGATGACAGTCTCTGTACTGTAAGTTCTGGACACGTTAACATGGCATGCAGTGCAATGAACGTTGTTAATATATTACATTCCTTTTTAGGATTTTCCTCTCCGCAATTTCCAAATTTCTTTTCTGGTTTGTTTAATGTTTGGCATTGTTTCTTCCAGGCAGATTGTTAGCTTTGAATTTCACATAGTTGAACCTTCATACAGGATACTATTAGGAAGCACAGTGATTCAAAACGTAACACGTATACAGTCATTAATATGGCCAGCCAAACGTAAAAGCTTCCATTAGGTTCTAGAGATACAATCGTGTTTTTAGTAAAAATCCCCTTTTATCGTTCTTCGGTGTTTTCTATGTTTAGCAGAATGCGGTGGGTGTAAATTCCAGGAAGGCCAAATTTAAAAAAAATCTTGTTCAATAGGAACAAATCTGAAACTGAAAAATCAAGTCCAGGAGACAGTGATTGGAACCTGACATCCACAATTTCTTCTTAGTCTGGTGTGTGATTGGCTTGTCAGTTTTTTAAATCGGACATGTATGAAGTGAAGACACTATCACGTTATGATGCATTCGTCAGCGTATGTCGGCTTGCTTCAGAGTTCAAACGAAGATGTGGTGAAGTCGACTGCCTGTCTTCCGCATCATTAAATCGTGTACCAGACAAATACTAACGGGACCTCAATTATGTATAGAAAATGTGTTGAAGGACCGTGTTCCATCCTCAGCCCAAAGAAACTCAAAATAATTTGCGGTCATAGACTAGAATATGGGTTTTATATTTACAATCCAGAAAGATGCATAATGACAGGATGGGGAAGCTGTGGGTGGGATCTGTAACAGTTTTCAACGTGTTTGATTGTGATCCCTGAGAAGGGAAAACTACCAGGTTTCGTAAGAGTCATCGAAATGGTCACAATCAGTGTGGCTAGGCGAAATGTTCTAGGATTGTTGTAACAACGGGTGACACAGAACTCACCAATCCCTAGACTCACCTTGTTGAACTTGGTGTCGTGTCTTAATAGAACACCAGGTCAGATTTCACTGTTGCTTTCGAATTTTTATTGTCATTTAAAAATGAAGAGAATTAAATGCCCAATGACGGGGGCATAAGAAAATATGTGTAGAGAATTTAAATACGATATGTTGCTGATTAATGAACGCTTGAAAAACGGCAACGTGAAGTCAATTAAACCAGGTGGGATAATCCCCGCAAACAAGAAAGTGTTCTGTGAAAATAGCAGTTGAATTAAAGATCTTCACCGTTTGTATTCAGAGCAACCTCCGCATGGCCAGGTTACAATGCTGGTGAAGTTAAATGCATCCAGTTTGACGGAGTGTTTAAGTGTAACAGTGTCTCTGCTGGTGTTTATATTACATTTGTGATTTATACCATTTCAAAGCAGTATGTTTAATTTTTTGTATGTTTTTTTTTTTTACTGTGTAATTTTACCAATTCAGTGCTGCTGCAGTGCATAATTGTCACAGATGTTCTTTAATTATGTATAAAGTGGAGGTGTTCACACTTAAATGGAGTTACTGAAATATTTAATGTGGGCCAGGCAGAGTATGTTTGAGTTTTATTATTCAACCGTCTGTTCCACGTTGTAGTGTACCAGTGTGTACATATACACCGCGGTTACACTGCCTATAAAACAGAATTATTTTGGTCGAGTTACTGTCTGATAAAAAATTAGGTTTAAAATTGGGTGCTTCATAGCTTATAAAAAGCCCATATTACAATGTTTATGACACGGTTGTGTGTGAAACACAACGCACCCAACCGCAAGTCAACATAGGGAGTAATCAGCGGTGTGTTGCGTACAATCGCTGTGCTGTGGAAGTATTGACAGTCAGACCTGTTAGGCTTGAGGTACTGTGCAGTAGTTTGACAGCGGCGGTGGGCTTCTTCCTTGATGATGGGTTTGAAGCTTTGGATCGCTGTTGTTGGAATGTTCCAGATTCCTTATAATAAAATAGTAAATGATTACTTTTGTATTAAATGCTATGTACTGTTTAATGTTGCATTTTATATATTATGGTGTGTGTATATTTACACACACATGCACAAATTCATAATCATATTTGATTGTGAAAGTGAAAATTTCTACAAAACATAAACAAAAGTGTGTTAAATGCTTTAAAACCAGAATGATCTCATTTATAAATTGCAATACCTAATGTCTTGATTTATTTTTTTTCCTTTTTTCTATTTGAATATAAAAAAGCCTGACCTTTCCCTGTCCCAGGTTAAATACAAGTAAATGTCATTTAAAGCTGATTAGGAGTAAACAAAATTGGAATTCATTTTGCTTAGAGGTCAGTAGTTTTAGCTCTTTAAATTTTATTCGGTCTTTATAAGTGCGTTGTGAGAAGCCCGCTGAGGCTTCTTGCTGGAATCTGTATGTCACTGCGTGTGATTTCTCACCGCCAACATTTGCGTTTCATCGAAAGCCCTGGTCTTTGATGCCCTGTATCGTTTAATTTTTGGTGCGTGGGCTAATACCAGAATGAAAATGATCTCGAGGACCTATTTCTTATTTGTAATCAGGCATGGACAGGTAGAAAACCTGTGGTTTCTAAACCAATCAGAGCAAGTCAAAACCAATATTAATGGGGGAAGATAGCGTGCAGGTGATAGGTTTGGTTCATAGTACCAGTAGTGAAAGAAACTACTGGTTGTATTTACAGGAAGATGTGGTTTCATTAGAAAAGATTTACAAATAATTTCAAGCTGCTCAGTCGCAGATTTTCGTTTGCAAATTGATGGTAGTAATTGACTGGAACTGAAACCTAATAGCATTTAATTTGGAGTACATTGTAAAATCTGTAATCTGTAGGAGAACCAGGGTGAGGAATGGATTATTGTGCATTATTATGTGCTACTAACATACTTCCCGTATTTTCGGTTCAGATATTCGCCCAAGGTAACCCAGCAAACCAGCTGCTTTTTTATAGAAGCATCCATGTACAAGAGTGGCTATCCATGTTCACGCCATAGGAGTACAATCCCATATCTGTTCACAGTGAATATCCGAGGGAAAAAAAATCTCATATCTTAAAGCGTGTTACGGCATTATGACGTTTTTTAGAACTGTTTTGATCTCTATCAATGAATCATGAATAGATTTTTACATATATACTGTATGTATATGTTGCTTATATTTACGGTGCATTCAGACGAGCACAACTGCGCTGTGCGCAGACTGTGGTCCACAGATGACTATGCCTGTTAGAGACTAAGATCCAACAGCTTTTTGATTCATGTGAAGTAGAAATGGAAGATATGAATAAAGAGTATTGAGCAACGTTTTGCTTTCTTGTCACTCATCTTTATTTTGACAAATTATGTGGAGAAACATGCCATATATTCAGTACTGTGCATTAGCAACATACAAAATCTGCATCGTCCACAAGGTGGCAACTCCCTGTGGTTCACACTAATTCTCATTTCACGTTTTCTCCCTGCATTTCAGGAAAAGAGTGTTGAATTACAGTGAGCTGTAATTCACTGAGGTGCCTCAGTGGTTAGTACCATTGCTTCATGCTTCTGGGGTCAGGGGTTTGAATCCCACTTCTCCAGTATGTGTGTGGTGTTTGTATGTTCAACCCCCGTCACGTGGATTTCCTCAAGCAGTCCTAGTTGCTGTCCCTAAAAAAAACCATGACTAGTATATAATTGTATGTGTATCTGCCATGCAATGGGTTGGCATCTAGTTCAGGGTTCACCCTGGCATTGTGCTCAATGCTGCCTGAGATAGACTGTAGGCTCCCTCATGAACCTGACCAGGATTAGCCATGTAGTAGATGGATGGATTTAAATTACTGATTCCTTATTATGGACCACCTTATTAGTTTGCATTGGGTGAAACCCTACCAAAAGCTAGCCAGCGACAAGCTGCTGGCGATCAATGTCCTGGAGTACTTTGTTGTCTGGTGCTGTTCGAACTGGTGCCACCATTGCTGAGTGCTGTTCATGTTCCATGGCTTGGCAGCAAGGGAGGCTGGGTGGGAGCATTTGCGTTGCTGTGCAGTTTCCCGGGGCAATGCTGCACCGACGACGACGACGAAGGCGGCGTAAAGAGAGGAAGCAAAAGCGGGGCTGCCGGGCCGGCGCGACTGCTAGGCTACGGCGACA
>JAACJT020000081.1:585735-598332 GCA_009936485.2 Gymnarchus niloticus
TTTATTTTCCTGTATAAATCTCTCTGACACAGGGACTGCACTTAATTTCGTTGTACCCGTTACAATGACAATAAAGAGATTCTGATTCTGATTCTGACCTCAAAATCGTTCTCTGCCAGCACCTCCAGCCAGTAAGCTAGCTGTTCCTTCATGTTGCAGAAGTAGGGACAGAACTGCCTGCAAGTTTGTACTACAGTCAGGAGATCTCAGAGTGTTACACAGTAATTGAGCTCGGGCCACCTCAGCGTACAGTTGTGGTTTGTGACCACACACTCCCTTCTCGGTCCCACATGGGATAGCAGTGCTCCTAGCCCCACAACGCTAATGTCAATCTCTACAATTAACAGGAACTATGGGTCTGGATACACCAGGACCAGGGGTTTAGCAAGTACTGTCCAGAGCTGGTGGAAAGCTGCTGGACGGGCATTCTTCCACTTGTAGCTGTTCTCCTTTTCTGTGAGCCAGTGGACTGACTTGGTGATGCTGGCAAAGTCCTGGATGAATTGCCTGTAATAGGAGGTAAGCTCCTGGAAGCTGCTCAACTCTGAAACGGACAGCAGGTGAGGCCAATCCCATACTGCTGCCATCTTCTTGACCACACCCTCTCCTCTGATGACATGGCCCAGGAGCTCAGTTTTCTGCTAAAAGGAGCACTTCCAGGGGTTCAGCCATAACCCTGCTTGGAAGATTGCTGCAAATGATCTTTGAAGGTTCCTGATGGCCTCATCAAAATCTGTGGCATGGACCAAAAGATCACCCAAATAGATGATGCACTTGCTACAGGGGACATGGGTTAGAATGCGTTCCATCAAGCTCGTGAAGGTGGCCGGTGCATTACAGAGTCCGAAAGGCATTACCCAGTAGTGCTGCAGTCCCTGACCATCCGGGGCCAGTTCGGCATTTCAGAAGTCTAAGGGCCAGAACCATATTGACCCAATGATGTGATCCAGAGTGTCATGTTTTCAAGACATCAGATAGGAATTCTTTCAGGTGATCACATTTAATCAATGGTAGTCCATGCAAAAACACCAAGATCTATCTTTCATCTCGACAAGGACTGCCTGCGCTGCCCACGGACTGACAGAATGCAATACCACAACTCTTGCACAGTTTCCATGGTCTCGGGAGGCAGTCCCTTTTCTACCTGGTCACTTCTGCATTGTCTGGAGGATGTCAGTGTGTTGACAGGAAGCACTGGGGCAGTGGGTGAATCCAGAGCAGTTGAAACAGCTGGGGCCAGCATAACCTCTCCTCCTCGATCTCTCCTCCTGGCTTGGTGTATGCTGCTCTAACTGTTTTTCCATCTGCCTCCTCCTACTTCTCTGGCTGTGCTGCGTTGCACGCATGCATGCATGGCTCCTTGATGGGCAACACAATGCAGTGAAAATCTTCTCTGCCCTTTTTGCTTCCACCAGCACACCAGCTAATGTGATTGACACTTGCAGCTGAACATGCTACAGCAGCTGTTCAGGGGCCAGTGCCCCCACGAAGGCATGGAGTACCAGCTCCTCCTGCATGTCATGGGGAAATCCAGGGTAGCTGTGCTGGCTGTAGAGTTGGAGGTTTACCCATAGGGTTTTGCTTTCTTGCCGCCGATCCAGCAGCTTCTCCTGCATGCCCTCCGCAGATGGTTGTTGTGTGAATCACTGTTCAAGGTACAGTGACCAGGTACAGTGATCACTTTTGGGGGGACCTACAGTGCTTTCCCTTCTGGAGCCATCACCCAGTGGATGCCCGTCTCCCTGGTTCTCCAGCCCTTATGTTGCACGGCCAGGTAGACCTGGGGGAGGTATGGCTCCTTGGGGTACGGTGGTCCCTTTATATTGCCCTGGGATGGCATAACGCTCGGTGTCCACAGTGCATCTTAGGCCTAGGGTAACAGGTTCCTTTTGAAGCTGTCTACACGGAAGGCCTTCTACAAGCTAGGCTAGCTTATTGATCTGTACCTCCATTGATGCCACTTCTGATACCAATGTGGCAAAACTCTGGGCCATTGTACACTTTGAATTAAGGCTCAGATTCAGAGTACATAAGCATTTACTCAGTAAGTCTCACCACTACAGCCAAGCATTATCTGCAATACACTATGGTGTCAGCTTCATTAGCCCCTACACACACATTTATGGAAAACATTAAACACTTCAGATGGACACACGGTAAAGTACATCTACACGGTATACAGCAACACAACACAGTAAATGCTTATTTACAACACGTATTTGCAATTATTCGCAGACGTTTCAGACTTGGCACTGTGCCAGGGTAACCCGTGGTATGCTGAGTACCTCTAGCTCTGGCACAGTGCCAAAATATTGTGTTGAACAAATGAATAGTAGAAGGTATCTGCATTTCTAGCACATGTTTCAAAATAACTCTAGTATTGCATCTCGTTATAATAAATACAAAGAAATCACACTTTTTTTTTGTGTCCCTTTTGGACACAACTAATGGTAGTTATTTCTTATGTAGAATGTTTTGCAGCCACTGTATATGCAATGGAAATACTTAAAAATAGTGGCTCTAGCAATAAAAGACCCTGAAAGCTAAGGAAAGCAAATTTCAGCTGTGTTAATCGTGACGATATAATTTGAAGTGATCCAATAATCCAGCACTCGAGAAAGAGCATTTTTGTCAAACACATCAGTGACCTAGTGACTACGGTATATAGATGATTGGCCCTTATAGATAAGTAATCATAGGATTATAAATGTATTAAATAGTGAAAATTAAAATGCACAACCTGTTTTTCTTATTAAATCATCTAGAGATTTTAAATTGTTTATTCTACACCAGTATAACCAAAACTGCTTGTGTATTTGTATTGATAGATTTTAATGAATTTTACTACTTTGAATTTTCTTCAATTTGTGCATTGATTGATTTTAATTTGGTATGAATTCATTGAAAATCCACCGAATGTACTGTACAAATTCTTGAAGTCTGTATTGCATTATATGGTATTGTTTGTTGCTTGTACATTTGCACTGATATATTTCAATCATGTTGTTGTTAAATCATCTAGAGATAAATCCAAATACGTCACTCCTATGTCGAAATGCTTTTAAAAATCTGTATTTGAACGATGTACAGTCCATGTCAACATTAAGCTTAACAGAGCAGTTAGGGTGAGGTGATGCCTTTTCTTCAAACGAGGTAATTTCTGATCATTTCTTGTATAGCCATCCTCGAGGATGGTTATACAAGAGGTGGAGCTATTAAGAGGAAAGGGTGCGGCTATTTGTGGTTTTCAGCGAATCTGAAAAGGAAGGTTGGTCTATGTAAAACAAGCCATCGAGAGCGCCAGGAGGAGTGGCTGAAACTGGATATTGGGGGAAGGGCTGGAAATAATAAATATTTAATACATCAGAGATTCCTTAACCAATAGATCCAATACATGAGGGGAATACACTAATTGGAAACTGACAGCTGCGGATTGAAAAAGTAGCTGAGAAAAACGAAAAGAATGAGCGACTGAATCTGTCGCCGTACACGAGTACGAGAATTGTGCAGGTGAACAAACTAACGGGGGTATCTGCGGTGCAGAAAGTAGCAGTAAAACAGCATAACCTGAAGTGTCCTTCTGAAGGGAAATCAAATATGAAAAGATAAATTTGCGTCCAGGAAAGTGTGTACGCATTGTTCTAAAGGAAGGAGCGAAGGGGGAGCATGCAAGGCGCCTTCTCATTCCCGATGACTGCAGATCGCAGTAGAAATAAAGAAAGGATCGAGGCGAGCCTGGCGGGGCTGTGCAAACTGGAGCTTCTGAAACAGAGGCAGGAGTGTCTGGTTCTCAGTGCTTTGTCTTTCGGGGATCCCGTCCCGGGGCACCCCGCCCAGGGCGACCTCCGGCAACCCCGCTCGGCTCTCTCGGGTCCCAACAGAGAGCAAGACGACTTGACTTTGAGGTGCAAGTTGGTAAGAACATGCTTCATTGCTAGCATCAAACGTCAAGTAGACCTAAGAAAGATATGAAAGAAATACTTTAACAATCCAATTGCTTTGTTTTTATTGTTGTGGTTAATTGTTTGTTCATTATGATTGTCCATTAAATGTCTGTATCAGCAGGAGAGAACTAAAGGATTTAATTGGAGTCATGTGGAACAAAAGAATATCCTGGGCTCTGTACCGAAGTTGTCTTAATAATTCGCCGGTAATTAACGGGAAGGCTGCGCAGACGGGGATGGCTTTGCTAGATTGTAATTGCGGTGTTGTTGTGCAGTCGAGAGCATCTCGACCCAAAATAGTTCGTCACTAGTCTCTTTGTTGATGAGTGATCTGCAATGCCAGGGTCTGTCCCAAGCTGTAAACCGGGACTCTGGGAGGGAGAACAGCTTAGAAATTTCATCTTAGACAATTAAAAAATAATAATAATAATAATAATAAATAATAATCAAATGCTTACGTAAAGTGTTGTTTTAAGAAGTCTCCAAAAACCCTTCGCCAATGCACAGTTGCTCTTAATTTTTTTTTTATGTTCTTGCTTAAATCAAATCACTACAACCTTCAGTTTAATTAAATCCTGATCTGAAGAACGGCGCTGAAATGTAAAAATCTTGTCTTTGATAGTAAAATATTTGGTACGCCGTGAAGAACAGACTCGTTTTTTTTTGTTTGTTTGTTTTTATTTTAATTTCCTTTCATTCGATTTCATGCCCACGGCTTTACGCTTCACATGTAGACCAGGGGGGTGTGTAATATTAGACTCGGGGGTAGGGGCTCAGAGCTACATTGTATCCTAAGTACATTCAAGCAAGCGTAATGCGGGCGCGCATTGAGCATTTTCACATACCCACGCAATCGAGAAAGCGTGCCTGCTATTGTATACGCATGGCCCTTGCATTATGACAGATGATTTAACTGAGTGAGAAGTTAACCAGTTTTTTTGACTGTCATTATGCATTGTTTTATCTCTCCCCCTCGCTTGTTCTGCCCGCCGCAGCGCAAACAATGACTGCGAGTGGAGCGGAATACAAATGAGCGCCGTCCCGTTCCGTGCTGTTCTGGGTCTCCTCGACGGAACCGCTGGAAAAGGACACTTAAGACGTGTCGGTGCTGCTCAAACTGGCTACGCTTAATAGTTTTTACGTGTAATATTCAATTGTCTCCTACTGCGAAGGAGAACAATCGGCGCAATAAACTAAGTGTAGCTGAGATAACTTGGAGAGACTGTATTTCAGAACACCTCATTGGGAGATGTGCCGACAGCATGATAAATATTTGAAAGTGCCTTTGGTTTCATTACTTTCATAGCACCGCCCATAAATCCTCTTTAGATATTTTATTCAATATTTATTATTTGGTTAGATATACGTACGTTTTTTGAAATTTCCGAATATTACCCAAATACGCAACCCTGGCTTTCATCTGTTTTGAGCTGGAAGAGATATAATGGCCAAGTGTCCTCAGTTAACGAAATGACGCTGCTCGTAAGTGCATTTGTGGAGGCTTTGGCGAGCATCGACCGACGTGACAAGAGAACGGACATTTGGAATGACTGATGAAGTAAAACCAGTTCTGTTTCAATTAGTGTGCGGAGCGGGGGCGGGGCTTCCTGTACAAAAGGCTCCAGGCCGATTGGGTGACCTGGGCTGAGGTCACAGGAAAAAAAAAAAAAAAAAACATACATACATAATGTACGGAGACGGAGGTTTCCAGGTCAAATTGTTAGATTATTAGCGGTTTAAACCCCCCCACCGGGAAGGGAGGCAGCTGAAGAATGGCAGTGAGCAGCTGACATATATATTACTGTCCATAAGTCCCAATTCCAGGGTGTGAGAAACAGTGAGAGGCAACATTGGTGTGTGTGTGTGTGTGTGTGTGTGTGTGTGTGTGTGTGTGTTGTATATACCAGATTTGGTCATGTGCTTTGAGTCTGTTTACAGTTCAGTATGTTTGTGTGTAACTGTTTTGGCGAGAAGCAGAAGGAATGACCGAGAATGTACTCTATGTTAGTGTGCACCTGCAAATATAGTGGGGGCGGGGGAGGGGGCAGAAATAGTTACAAAGATTTATTTAGTGTTTATCTGAGAGCGGGCGCATGAATCACAGGCAGGATGCGGCACTGAACCGAATCATGCGACACACTGATGGGAAAGGGGCATTGGGTTTATTAGGGAAAGGAGTGTCGCTTTTCAGGAATTACATGGACAGGGTTAGCTCAAGATGTGGGATAAATGCAGACACCACAATCGTCAAGCATTGCATGAAGACAATGCAGGAATCCAGTGTGCATGTCATGGTTTTATGGGGTGGGGTAGGGTTTACTGGGCTACGACAGATGACCCATCACATCCCTCTGGATGTAGATTGTGACTCTATGGTAGCAGTTGTGTAAAGTGCATATTTATAAAGCTAGCATTATGTGATCTGAACATCCCGTCTGTTCAGCTGCTGTGTCACCAGCATCTGTCATCTGAGCAGGACCTTGTTGCAACGGCACTCCCACCTCCAAACATCCCCCTCTCCCTGGGTGGAGCTATGAAGGAGCGTCTTTCATGCACGGCTGCACAGCATTTAATGTGAGAGAGTAGGTTGTATGGGGGGTGTAGCTGTGATGGGGGCGTCTTTCTCAGGGGTTCTTAGGATAAGGTGACAAAATACCCAGTATGATTATCGAGCCTCTGTAATTACCCAGTGCTTATTTGCTGTCTGGCCTTGCACTGATTAATTCATTTTTGGGCACAATTAAAGTTTAATTGCACAAGAATCCTGTCCAGGGACTTGGATGGGGAAAATCAAGGACATTGGCCCTGGTGAACAATTAACATGAAGGTACTGAGCATCTGTGTTTGAATTTGCATATGGATGGAAATGCAAGCTTGTGTCATTTTGTGTGTGTGCGCTTTGGCACACCACAGATTGATTGATTGATTGATTGATTGCCATTGTTTCTCACTAGCTCTCCTTACCTCCTGTTTGCTGCGTTTCTCTCTCTCTCTTTCTCTCCCCCTGTATCCCTACCCCACAACTGCGCCCCTGTAATTTCAGAAGAATGCCTCATTTCCGTGGCTGTGTGTTATTCCATCACAGCCGTTAAGTCAATGAGATTCTTGACTCTACACAGAGCTGGATTCAGGGTCTTTGCATAATAGCAAACACAACCCCCCCCCCCCCCACACACACACACACTTTGGTTGGACCCCCACAACTCCTCACGTTTTTCTGTCCCAGTAGAGTTGACCGAGAAATAACTGAGCTGCACCCTTGCATATTCATGTCATTGAATTTTTTAGGCAGCCATTCCAATTAATTTTAATGATTGGCTGAATTGTGCTTCATGCCACAACCGGCAGTCTGACCGTAACAGGAAAGCAGGGTTTCATGCCATAGCAAAGGCATAAACAGAACCAGAAACAAGCTGAACATCAAGCACTAACTTCTTCAGTGTTTGTTAATAGCACAGAAAAGTCAATTTGGCTTTCAGTCATCTTCCATGTTGCCAATAACAAGCATCCATCCATCCATCCATCCATCCATCCATTTCCCAATCTACTTCATCCTATTCGGAGTAGATAGTAGCCATCTTAAATAAGAGTGGCTAAATTAAGGTCAACGGCAGCACAATTATGTAACGGAATATCACGTTTGTCTCCTTTTGAACCACTCTCCCTCCCCAGTGATGATGTTAGGAGCAGTTTTGATGTAAGATGCTGGTCATTCCCCTAGATTGTATGTGGTACGGTCTGGTTAATAGGTAATCCAAAACATCCAGTAGATACTAGAGGGTCTTCAGGCAACTCTCTGAAGGGGCTTGAGGAAGAAATGCAGCCAGACCAGCCATGGTCCTTCATATCTGTATAATTGCAAGCAAAGACCAGAAGGGGGCATGGTGATAAAGGTTCAGTTAGGGGGCCTTGATAAATGAATCCAGCCTTCTTCTGTCTGGGACCAACAGGTTTGGTATCACTGGTGCTTGGCAGACAAATCAAACCAGGTCCATTCAGAAGGGCATGTTAAGGTCTGAAAGTCATTATACTTAATTACAAATGACTTCAGCTAAATAAAACCTTTTCAGTTAGTGTAGACAGGTCTTAACTGCACCCTTCCCTGATCTCCTAAAGTCCTGATCTTCTAAATCTAAAGTACTAGAATCAGCAGCTTCAAAGGAAGGAGCCATGTGTCATATTTACCTCGGTTTTAATTTTCAAAAGATGATAATATATATAAAGGAAAAACTGGTCTTGAAAATGAATGGTAGAATTAAAGGAAATGTCAATGAGTGAGCAACGTGGTGACTTGGTGATGTGCTTAGCAACTTCGGTGCTGTGGGTCCACCCTTTCGTCACATGCTCTCTGCTAGCCGTTCACATGAAACAATGTTTGTAATTTGTCCCCGTGAGTCAGCATGTTATCGTGTTACCCCCCTACAGTCCATTGAGTACCCATCCTTATATCAGTGCTTTCTGAGATAGGGTCTGGCTCATAGAAGCATTCAGTATGTGTAAACTTCTGGTTATGCATAAAAATTGGAGCTTGCTTTCTAATATGCTGGGAGACTTTTGTGGGTATTTTTCCTCATTGTTTTGTAAATAGAATTCATCATTAGCAGAATTCATCATTTGGCAGAATACTGTAGCTGACACATGATGTGCCAGATGACTGACTAAAAATAGACACCCAATTTGTGATTGTCTTTACTTAGAGTCTTCACAACAGATTCTTGGTTTGTGCGGCTGGAGCAGGTCTCTATATCTTCTGCTTTCCACTATTCTCTGCTTCTTCAGTGTGAGAAAAGACTTCCATATGCATGCTTTGCTTTAGGGACGTTTTAATTTCTGCATAATTGCAGTATGGCCAAATGACAGGTTTTACTACTGATGCAGGCATGCAAGAATATTGGTGACTGTCCGTGCTTTCGGGGAAGTGTATCTACATGTGCACAAGCACGTCAGTATGTAGCGCACATGCCAGTGGGTTGAGCATCAATAGAATGACGTTAATTGAAATAGATGGTATTAGCCTTTGTCTTTATCGTGTTCATGTTTCTCTCAGTGTGTGTGGGCAGACTCTGGCACAGAATGTGAAGCAAGGTCTGATATGCCCCAGTAATTCATTATGTACGTGTGCATGTTTCAGAGCAGCCTGCAATGCGCTCCCTGTGGGTTGGTGGCAGCAGTGGAACAGCAGGTGGGGGAACTGAAGGTGGATACGGAATCATCTCGGACCGACTCGCTCGGTGATGCTGGAGACAGCCGGCCCAGCTCAGGTTCTGGACATAAAGACACTTCATAAATGACATCTAGCGACGCCACATTGGTGTCAAATGTCCTGATGTCCTGTCTGTGCCCCCAGGATTTTATGAGCAGAGTGAGGGTCAGTCCCCCCCCAGTTTCTCCGACCCCTATGTTTGCAACGAGCCTCCTCCCGATTGCGCCCAGGCAATGTGGATGGCCAGTGTGGAAAGACCCAAGTCTGTCGGTGAGTACCTCCACCCACACCCCACTCCGAAACATGCTGCTCATAGACCTCTCGCCGACGCTGATCGCCACCAAGCCGCTCATTCTCTGTTTTCCTCCTCGGCGGGACGTAGCATGTATGGAGACGGCAGGTGAAAACCAGCGTACGTCGAAGGCCACCATAGGTCTTTACTCCATTATGGGATTTTTCACTGTTTCATTGTGATATTTCATGATATAAAACTTATAGCTGGTTTAGAAAGTGAATGAGTGTAATACAGATCTCTTGGTATTGCTAAAATATCTCGGAATTCCTGGAGCTGGACGTCAACATCCCATAACTGTAGATACAACTGCTGAAGTATTCACGAGAACCAAAAATCAACTGAGTGATTTGCAGAAAAAAAAGAAACATGAGTAATCTTTATTTCCAGTTAGCCTGGCTGCCTCACTGGCATTCTGAGGTGCATAATCGTTTCCAGCGTTTTAACATCCTGATCAAACTGAGGAAGTTACTTAGGCCGGTCATGTGACTCAGTGCTCTGCAGGCACACAAGGCTGCACTGTGTCCACGAGCACCTAAACCACTGAAAGAGTGAAAGGACTTTTGTGGAGGGAAACACACACACACACACACACACACACACACGCATGAACTCAAACGTAGTGTTGTTCTGCAGCTTGCCATATTGTGACCTTGCAAACGGAGGGATGGTGTTGTTGTAGAATGTGTCTCTGTGAATCATGAGAAAGGAGTTTCTTAAGGAGTTGTTCTACTACAGGCTGCTGCAACAGGCAGCATGCAATTATACGTGTATACACATGTATGTATAGTGTGTTCATGAGCGGGGGTTTCGCAGCCCTACCTGTGCTCTGTCCCTGTGGAGGATCTGTGCGAATCCAGCTGCGTATATTTTGTCTGCTGCTCCGTCTGTTCTGTCTCCAGCTTCGTGCTTTGTGTCTGAACTTACACAGTATGTTTCTGGAGCTGAGAAAACAGCTACCCCAGCTGTCTCTTGTTTAGACTCACTATGGTTTTGCTGTTTATCTGCAGGAGACATCTTTGCTGCAGATCGGGGGGGTTTGCTAGATTACGTGCCATGCCGTGCAGTGCCACGGTCCTTTTCCGTCCCACACACATCTCTGAAGGACATTGCAGAGGGTGGAGAGGTGGAACCATGGCCTTGGGACCCCAGCTATCCGGCTGGATTCGAGTCCGAAGCCACCGCAGAGGACTTCCAGCAGGCAATGCGTGTGGAGAAGTACATCCTAGGTTTGATCCAGCGATATGTCCTGGCTCCCCAGCCCAGCAAGTCTTGCTCTAGCTTGGCACTTGAGGCCAGGACTGATGTCAGGCGACGCACCCTTTGCGGGAAGGAAGCCCTTCCTGCCACGGAGCACTGTGGCATGTCACGAAACCTGGGTGGCCATTTGCAGACATGCCACAGTGTGGAGCCAAAGCGAAGCAGAGGGGTGGCCCTGGCTCGGCAGGATTTCCTTCCTTTGCTCTGTGCTCGACCCACACCATCACATCTGCATGACTTACGCCAGGCTTCCCTAGACTTTTCCCGCAGGGCGCTGGAAGCCAGCGGTGGCAAGGCTGGGTCTAACCAATGCTGCCGACTTCCCCATTCCCACCAGATACCAGATGAACGATTAGTGAATGCTCAGTACATCCCCAGCCAGGCATACCAAACCCCAGCTTGTGACTCCACACGAAGGCCTCAAGTGTTTTACACTTCAGGCTGGACTTTGCATGCCTCTGAGCCATCCCAGCCCAGACCAGGGACCTCTGTGAAGAAATACCACCTCGGAGTCGAGGGCCATGCCTTGAAGAAACAAAGGCAAAAGGCCTGTCGGTCCCAGTCGGAGAACAGTCTGCTGGACCATCGGTCTGCTGAACTCAGGTACAACACTGTAGAGCAAGACCAGGTGATTGGGAGCCAAGTTCAACCACAACGGCTCCTGCCAGTCAGCCCAGGGAGCCGATGCTGGCACTCTACACAGGAGCTCAACCAGGATGAGGCAGAGCCTCTAGCTGGCCACGCCTCCAGGCATGGCCATAAGTCACACCCTTCCCATACATATTCCAACATCTCTAGGATCTTGCATCCCCATCAGAGAGCTGAATACACTGACCACATGGTTTCACACCACCCAGCAGAGCACTACACGGTACCCAGTCTTGGAGATGCCGAATCAAGCATGAGTGAAGCGGACTCTCCCGGTTCCAGCTCTGTATCCAGTTACTCCGATGAGAGCGGAGGTCTGGTGTGGCCCCAGCAGTTGCTTCCTCGGCTGGCTCCGCCTCTGGCTCCTGCTCATCCTGAGATGCCCGGAGCATTCACAAAGATCAAGGCCTCTCAAGCCCTCAAGAAGAAAATCCTGCGATTCCGCAACGGTTCCCTCAAAGTCATGACAACAGTTTAAAGATGGTACTTCAGTCTCCGTGGCCTTGTTGGCCTTCATCTGCTACTCTACCTTCTACTCTACATTACTCCTGTATAAAGTGTGTAGCACTTGTGATGTTTGAAAACTAGAGCCCATCCACAGCTCAAGTGCAGCTCAGATCTTCTCCATTACTGTCCTTGTTAAGCTTCGCCCCTCTCTTTGGAAGAATACAAATTCCAGTCTCAAGTTGAAGCACTGCATTCTCTGGAATTCCTAAGGAAATTTGGCCTTTGTGGAAGGTATATTCTGTGGCCCACTTACCTGCTGCTTCATACATACAACTGGAACACAGATCTTGCCCAAACAACAAGTTACCTGATTCTGCCTTAGCCTGGACGAACACAGCCTGCACTCATCAATCCATGTTCTGACGACAGCATTTTGCTAAACTCACCCATAGACCAATTCCACTGTGATGGCCTCTTCGCTCTGATCTCCTGCACTGGATCGAAGTACTTTTCGGGACATGGCAGTCTGATGGTGTGCTAACCATACCTGCAGTGTTTTGTAAAATACGTTTTGTAAATTGACAGTATTTCATCTCATCTTATAATATAGTTCATAATGTAACAGAACACCAGGGGAAAAAGAGACCAGTGGAATGATAGAGACATGAGACATGACCCTGTGAGAGTTTGTATTTTTTTTTTTTTTTTTGGGGGGGGGGGGGGGGGGGGGTACCTCTTTTGTACATTAAAAGAGGCGTCAGAGGGGGTGGTAATATTTTTATTGTTACACTGACCCCTCTTCC
>JAACJT020000081.1:598342-614286 GCA_009936485.2 Gymnarchus niloticus
AACAGAACACCAGGGGAAAAAGGGACCGGTGTGATGTTTGGAACATGGGACGTGGCCCTGTGGTGTTTTGTTTTTTTTTTTTTTTTTTTTTGGGGGGGGGGTGTTGACTCTTTGTGACTCTGAAGTGGGAGTTAGCAGGGTCGATTTTAATTGATTTGTTCCACCTGCCCTATTTTCCCAACACTTGCTGAGTTTTTTTCTGTCTTGGCCCCATAATTCTGAATACTAGTTTGACACCAGTCCCAAGAATGGAGTTTCGTTTTTTGCCCAATAGCACCACTCCATGGTTTTCCTGTTAGCTGGGATCCCACCCTATTTCTACACAATCCCTGAAATGGGATAAGATTGCAAATGAACCTTCTCTTTGCTATAAAGTCCCAAGATCAGGTGATTCTCTTTGCCAACATGACAACCTGGAGAAGCTCTCACAGACAGGTAAGAATATGATGGTATTCAGAGCACTTAGCTATTCATTAAATATAAATATTGTAACATATTGTTACAAATCTCATTTTGGGTTTCAACACTGTGGCTGTGAAGTGTGATATACTGACAAAATGATAGTGAGTCATAATCTGTAACTCACGTTTATCTATAGCGTTGAACTTTTTAAAGTCAACAGTGATACTTAAAGGCAGACGGAAGCAACAGCAGGATCTGATTGACCATCAAAATAATCTTTCTGCCCTTTGGCCAAATGAATAAAAAACTTATATATATTTAAATGTTGATGTTACGACACTCGAATGGATTGTTGAGGTGTGTGTCTCTTTTTTCTATTGTGACATAGGGCGATGCGATAACGTCATTTTGTTACTGGACAAATGTAGGTGAAGCGAGCCATAAAAAGTGGGAGAAACCAGGACGTAGTGGTGCTTTTTCCTGTCCTCAGCAAAATTTTGACCAAGCTCCACCTGCCAGATCTACAAATCTGTTGCAAGTACATCGTGTCTATGTTCATTATGTATCTGTGGATTTATGTGTGTGTTTATTCTGTATCTTTTTTAATTGTTACTACTTAAAAATCCCGCAAATTTGTAGGGGCCGGGTGAGTGCCTTTTTGTTTGATTTACGTTTTCTCCTATATTTGGTTAAATAGGGAATAGAATTTTAAAATAAGAAGTAATGTTTTGTTCAATTAAAGAAACGAGGTATTCAGGGGTGAGTAACACCAAAATAACAAATAAAAAGATGTTTGCTGAAAGACAACTTTTCAGGTTTACAGCTCAAGATGATAGTGAAAGTATATTAAAACTGGGGCTGATTTTGAGAGACCGATCAATTCCTGTAAACCGAAGCGCCTCTCTCTTCCACAGATTGAATCGTCTGTTCAGTATAAAGGTCGAATAACTCTGTGGACTATACCTTTTAAACACCCCACTGAAAAATGACTGAAAAATGCTATAATCAAATTTATTTTTTCTTCAGTATTGTGGTTAAGATTTCAATTTACTTACTAGTAAATCTGTATTATTCCTTGATGTCGCATATGTGTTGTCTTAAATACTTAAAAACGTAGGCATCGCAGCTAACAATTATTTTTCTTCACAATTGTTCACCTTTATTTGAACAGTAAAACATCACAAAATTGTTTTTCCTGCCATTCTACTTACATTCCTAGTATTTTTAAACATGTAGGCCTATTGCAGTTTTCTTGTTAACGTGTACCTTTTATCAGGAATGTACATTGAGATTGGAAGTATATTTGGTACACATGAAATAAAGTATTTTTTTGTTTTACTTCCGAGTTGTGAAAATTTGTTGAACCTCTCAGATTCAAAGTCAAAGTCTATTATTTGTCATTTGCACAATAAGGCAGTGGCATCTGTACATTGAAATGCTTGTGTGAGGATTAGGTGACCAGGCAACATTACACAGACAAACGAACACAGAATATAAGTAGGAATAGTAAAATATACATAGGAGATTCGAGTAAAGGGGTAAAAAAAAAAAACTATGAGGAGGTATAAAAATACAATAGAACTGTCGCGTGAGGAGGATCCAAGGGCGGAGAAATTTGAGACAGACAGAGTGACGAGACACGGGACTTTAATTCCAGGATGGAAGCAGGACGGAGAACAGGCAAACTGCCTGAGCTAGAACACTCTGGTCAGTCTCCCTAAAAGTTTCTAGATCCCGGGTAGGACACTTTGAGACCCCTGGTGGCGGGAGCGGGAACTGCAACAAGAACATTTGTTAAGCCAGCGACATTGACTGTAAATTGACTAGTGAATATGAAGTTGTAGCAGGCTTAAAGTGCAATGACAATTTACATGTTCAGATTAGGTATTATGTCTGACAGTAATACAGTACTAATGGGAGTTGAGCAGTCTAATGGTTTGCAGATAGAAGCTAGGTCAGCCAGGTCATTGGAGACTGGATGCTCCTGCCAGAGAGTATAGTTTGTAAAACCAGGGTGACTGCAGTCAGAAGTGATACTGAGAGACTTACTAAGGAACCATAAGTAGTAGATGTTCTACAAGGCTGGCAGCTATTTAACTATGATGAGCTCCGCTGTTCTTGCTTCACTTTGAGTGTCTCCTTGTCTTGGGTGGAGCAACTACTATCCCATACAGTAATGTAGCCGGAAACTTGAAGCTGCTGATTCTTTCCATGACAGCTCCATTGATCAAACGGCTTCAGCTGATTCAAAATGCTGCTGTTAGAGTGCTCACTAGGAGTAAAGTGTGTAGGGCCACTGTCCAGCACAGAGGAGCAATACAGGTTAAGCCCCAATGGCGATATGGACACTTGGCAGCTGCAGAACTAGAACCTGCAACCTTTTAATCGCAAGCACGGACAGCTTACCTACACAGCCACATCACCGCCAAAACCCTAGCTGTACATGAACTCTGAGCAAATTGCACAGGATGAACTGCAGTCTCTGAGTTGAGTCTATCAGACATGCCGCACTTAAAGTAGGCACTAAGCCTGATTGGTCAAACATGCTGTCAATCCTGAACAGCCTCTGAGTTGATGTAATTCAGCATACTGTATTGCTAATGTAATTAGACATACTGATGACAGGAGCCACCTTCTGAGTCGAACTGTTCAGGCATTCTGTATCAGTCCCTGAGTCAGAATGGGTAAGAATGCTGATATATGGAAACTATCAGTCCATAAACTAGACTTGATCGAATAGGCTGCTATACACAGATTATGAATTTGTTCAGCGAGTTATACTGAACCTAGGGGTCCTGACCAAACATGCATGTATCAGTTTTAAGTCGCCTTAGAGTAGCTGCCGTTCCTGAACTGCAATCCTGGTTCCACATTGTGCTATGGCTATTCGCTTAATCAGCCGAAGGTGAACACTGTCTAACACTAAAGCTTGGAGGCCAGAGTTAGCTGAGAGTAAGACAACACTTTATATTATCAAAGCCACCCTAAATTTAATAGAGATCAAGAATCAGCAGTCTGAAGTAAACACTAAATAAAATGGTGTCATATTATATTCAGTGTAATTTGAAGTTTTTAAACATTTTTTCCAGATGCACACAGAAGGACTGGCATCATTTATATCTTCGGCTGCCCAGTTAGATTCCATCATTTTGCTAGTGGGCGGCTTCTGTACACTTCCGCTTTTTTGTTTTTCTAGGATTCTTGTAAAACATGTCTCCGCCCTCTTCCCATCGCCCTGCCCCACGACATTGTATAAGCAATTGAATAAGACAAACAGATTCACTACCGTGCTTTGTAGCATTTTATAATTACCTTGTTGTTTACATTCAACGCCATCGCGGCTATTTTTTATTGCTAAAATTAAATGCAATTTTAACTTGTGAATAAGTTAGTGGACTGAGTCTCCTCCTAAACTGACTTTAAAATTCATTTTACTGCAAGGCAAGACTACCCCACCTATAGGAGCCCCAAGGACGCAGGTTGTTGTTTGTTGAATTGTGTTTCACGTTCTTGTATATGTAAATTGTCTTCTTAATTGATCAATTTGTCTCCCCTTTTGTTTGGTATGTATTTGCAAATTGGGTAGTATCCCTTTAAGAACGTACATACGTAAATGGCGCTCACGTGCCGCTGCGTGAGACAGGTAAAAGTTACGTGTCGCGTCTGAATGTGAGGGCTTGGAGTCTCACGGTTTTCTGACGCGATTATACTCATAGGCGTGCAAGTGTCGAATTATTTCTGTTTAAAGAACAAAACCAAATGGGTACCGTCTGAATGTCAAAATTAAGCCATTTTGTTTAAAAGAAAGAAAGACATCGTTTGACTCGAGCGCAAACACAAGTCAGTTGCAGCGGCGTTTTGGACTAAGAAGATTGTGGGATATACACCACCGCTGAGGTAAGTAGAGAACCATGCTTCGTCGTCTGTGTGTCAAGTGTAATATATTGTTGTTATTGTCTCCCTGTATCTTGTGGGCTTCCTCCTAGGCTGTAGTCAGAGAGCTGTATCGATTAGGTTCGTTCCAGCAAGCGGGGCAGTACATTTTTATCTTATGAATACCTTACACATTGACGGTAAATTATCCTGTTACAAACGTTCTCCACGCCATATCCCGCAGTTAACGAAGGAGACGTAATTATTCTGTGTCCTACTTTCATCGCGTAATGAACTCAAGCTAAGCTGTTATCCGCCGTTGCGCTGAACTTTGAGCCAATCAGCGCTGAGCGTTAATCTTTCTCACGACGTAAAGTACGTCGTCATATCACTGCGCTGGCCGTAGGCGCTCGCAAACATGGCGGGGGGTGAGTAGTGACAGCTCAGAACCATCGACAAGTAGTCGAAGTTGCACGTAAAATGTAGGTTGCATGTTGGAGGTGGGGCAGAAAGACTCGTTATATATATATATATATATTTTTTAACGTTTATTAAACATTTTCAAACAAAACAGACGTCGTCTCTCCAACATATTCGACAAAAATTCGAAGCAGCAAAAAAAAAACAGGGAAATCAAATGTATTAAAATTTAACTTTAAAACTTTAGTGGGTCTAATTAATATAAAACTAAAATAACTTGGTCTTAAGGCACACTTCCAATCTTTTTAAGGATCGAAAAAAAAATAATTTTTAAAAGCTAGAAAACTTGGAGTAGTTTTAAAGAATGTACATTTAGATATATAAAATTTCCCCTGTATCCAAACGTTACATAAAAATTCAACGTTTTTGTCTTGCAACAAATACCTTTTTGAATATTTTAAGTTTGGTATTACATTCTTTGTAGTTAGCCACTTGTAAACTCTGTTCCAAAAAGGCTTAAATTTACAGCTGTAAAACAGATGTTCCTGGGAGTCAATATCATCTTGACAGTAATGTTTGTACATTTTATCTAAATTAAATCTCTCTTTAAAAATTCAGTGCATGGATAAATATCGTAAATTGTTCTAAAATGAATCTCCTTCATTTTAGGTAATAAAGGAACAGGCAAATATCTTGTTCTAACCTTGATAGTATCCACTTTTGAAAAACTTAGAAGTAAAACTTCTTTTAACAGGAAGAGGAAAACATTAGTAAATGTAATAAAATTGAGATAGTTTGTAATCAACAATCTATAAAACTCTACATATGCTAATTTGTTTATTAAACAGTAGGTACTATAGAAGAATATTGTAGCAATCCTTTAATCTGATTCAACGAAGCCACTGGAATAGGTTTGACAACAAAAGAATATTGTTTATGTGAACAAGCCAGGTTAAAATTTATTTTAAAATCAGCGTGGCTTAAAATATCACCATCCTCATCCTTTACATGTACTATAGCCCACACCCCTTTATCCATCCAAGCTTTGTAAAACAAACCCTTTCTCTTATGTAAAATATACCTATTATTCCATATGGTAGCATTATGTGGCGTGAAGGTATGCTTATGAAGTGATTTCCAATGCAATAATACCTGCATGTGATAATCTGATAACTTAAAAGGCAACCTTAAGGGGTCAAAATCACATCTTAAAAGAGAACTGATAAGACGAATCAAATGTTGCTTATTAGTCCAAATAGTTATGAGATTGATTTTTCTTAATACACCTATCTGGTACAGCTAAAGAATATGCTGGATAAATTAATCTAGAGATCCCTAACATTTTTAAGATTCTTCCAAAAATTGAGATTTCTTTGCAACCAGCTATTCATAATTTAATTCTTTTGCATAACAGCTTGAATATTAATTTTTCACTGTTAAGATTTTTGCTAATTAATTCCAGACATTTAACCTCATTTTTAACTGAAATATTATGAAGTAAAGTTTGTGTGTTGTCATGGATATCCAAAATCTTTTTTTAAAAACACAACCCTGAAGCCTCTGGGGGAAAAAATAGATACTGTTTTTAATGCATTAGGTGTTTGGTTAGAATCCTTTTAAAAACAACGTTGTATCATCTGCTAATTGTGTAATTATCAGGGGACTGCTCATAACGTTTAAAGGTTTTATGCTTTCATTATTTTTAATATCCAATGACAATAACTCAGCTGCTATTATGAAAAGGACTAATTCCTTGACATATTCCACACTTAACGTCAAAACTGTGGTTCCCGACTGAAGTAAGACAGCACTTATTTTTTTGTACTACATTGAAACTATATCAATAAATTTTTACCAAAAGGTTGCAATGACTGCAAAATAAAGGGATGTTCAAGCTTGTCAAAAGTTAAGAAAATCTAAAAATTATACCGTCTTCCTCCACCAAATTTGGTTTTAATGTAATTATTATATTAATGTAATTATATCTTGCTTCATTAAGTGTATTGCTTTCCAAACATTCTTCTAATGCTTTAAAGAGTAACTATCTTATCAGTCCAGAAAAACGTATAAAAAATTTGTTTAGCCCATCTTAACTGGGTGATTTTTTCCCAAAGCTGTTTTCTTTATAGTCACATTGAGCTCCCCAATTTTTAATTCAGAATTAGATGTCTTTCTAAATCTTGAATCGATCTGAGGAATAAACGATTGTACTTCTGTACGCAAGTTCTTAGCATTTGTCTCCTTCGAAAATGTTGATGTATATAAGTTTTGATAAAATTGTAAGACTTTAGCTATTTCTTTTGGGTCGGTTACCATTTTATTATCCATATTCAGAGCAGAGATTGCATTTCTTTCCTGTCTTGTTTTTTCTACTGAAAGATTGACGATGGTGGAAAAAAAAATTGTTCTATTTCGCTTTGGATCGTATAAATGCCCCCCATGCTTTATTCAGATACAACTCATCCAATTTAGATTGCTAACAAAAGCAAATAAGGAAGAACTGATTAGGTTGCAAAGTCCTTTTAAAACAATCCTTAATGTCATTTATCAGTTGTCTTTCCATTTTTTTGCTTTCTACATATGTTTTTACCATAGTCAATAGAGTATTCTTTCACTTTATATTTAAAGAATTCCCATTTCTTTCCATAAGAATCAATGTCAACATCTGTTTCAACTGAAGACGTGATTTTTCTCACCGTGTTGCAATACTGCTCATCATTTAAGAAATTTGCATTCAATTTTCAATATTTCTGTGTAAATGTCATCTTTGTTTGAGGCATTAGGGTGACCGTAACTACAGTGATCAGTAGTAGGAGTTGCAGAAATGGTAGCTTGTGAAACATATTTTAAAACTTCTTGAGTTACCAACCAAAAATCTATTCTTGATTTACAGGTTCCATTAGGCCTAATCCATGAAAATTCTTACATTAGGGTTGCTATGTCTCAAACCTCAGAATTATTGGTACAAAAATTTGTAATACTTGTATTTATGGTCCACATACCTAGTAGGGAATCTATCCAACCATTCATCAGGGACACAAACTCTTCCCCCTACTAATGTACTATCAGTTGGGTACTTTGCTTTAAATTCTTTAATGATATCCAAAACTTAACTCCGCAACATTTTGTTGTTGGATTCATTGTGATATTCATTTAAAAGAATCGGTTGAGTCCTTTCAATATTCAGAATTGCAGTAATCCAGTGTCCATCCGTATCACTTTTAAACTCTGACTTTTCTAGGACAATTGTTCATGCATATAGTTTCTTCAGCAGACCTATTAGTTCCATGACTAAACAATATTGTATCCCCCCCCCACTGGTTAATCCAAAATGTCAAATCATCTTTACTGGAATGAATCTCTTGTAGAAAGATACATTCTGCCTGTTGTTCTTTGCAAAATAAAAATACAGCTTTTCTCTTAGTACTGTCTTTAAGCCCCCTAGTATTTAAAAGAAAACTGAACAATGTAATCATAACTTTTTAACACTACAAATATCTTCAACCAGTTAACAATAACTCACCTCACCAGAGGTATTTTGTCTAAGGATGGTGATTATCATATTAGTCCCTCTAAAGAATATCTTGTCTCATTTGCTTACTATGAGTTCACAGCATTCATTTCCCCATACATGTTTACCTCCTGTGGGAATATTTCCATTCTTTCTATGAAGCCAAAAGGTCCACAAAAATATGCTCTCTTCCCCTGATCTCTTGCTTCTTTAATTCTTGGCCATAGTAGCTCCCGCGGTGCTCGTTCTTTTGTTAAATGTCCTTGCAAACCGTATGCTAGCTTGTTTGCACACATCACAGCCTTTGGACAGCTTCCATATTTCATTTCTACCTTGTTGCTTAACAAACTAAACAATGACTTGCCTTGATAAACACTGTCTACCATGTCATCGATATTCCACGGGACTCCTGGTGCCATTTTGGAGAGAAGAGCACTACTTTTTTTCGTGATTATATAAGGTCCTAAGTATATAAAGATTTTAGGAAAAAAAGTTCTCAAACTGCAGGTTTGTGCACGGAGAAAATGGGGCATAAATTTGATTTAAAAATGCAAATTTGAGGTTTTCACATCAATCACTTGCAGTTAACAAAGGCAGACATTTGATACTGACTTGTTGGGAAGTTGGCATCTTGCCCCATTGAAAGTCACTAATCTCTTCAGTATGGCCCATTCTGCCACTAGTGTTTGTTCCTGGAGACTGCATGGCTCTGTTTAAGCCATACTCCTTGCTGAGACAGGTGTATAATTAATTACCTAAGTCCGAAAGTATGTGGGGAACCCCCCCCATTAACTGGTGTCCTGATACTTTTGTCCATATAGTGTATAACAAGTAGCTTTAAAAAATGAAATGCAAAATCCAAGACGACATGAAAAATCTTATCAGTTTGAGTATTTACTAATGGGTTGTCATTGATCCAGATCTTATTTTGTATGCAATGTCTTGTATTTCCATATTTCACTGTACCACCTAAATCAGACCTGGGCATTGTACGGTCCCCGGGCCACATCCGGCCCTTTGGCTGTCCCGGACCGGCCCGTGTGAGGTCAATGGGAAATTAGGAATCAGACATAAGTGTTCATCATGCGTGTAGTACTTTTATATTGAAAGGGACTGCTTTTTTTTCTCAATTTACGTATGTTTGTTTGTGTGTGCGTGCATGCAAGCAAAGGAATGTGCCTTCACTGTTTTTACACATTGTGTTGGCGAGCAGACGTTTAGGAGAGATGTGAGTTAGCTGTTAGGACTCATGTCAGCTCAGGTTAAAAAAAAAAAAAAAAAAAAGTTAGACTGATACAGAATGTAGAGTTTTTAATAAGACATGGACTGAGTATTTATTTACTGAAGTCAAAGGTAATGCCGTGTGCTTAAATTGTGGAGTACAGATCCCTGTGTTTAAGAATTACAATTTGAATAGCCAATACGAGACTAAACACACAGCGAAATCTGGAGCTTTAGCCGCAGAATAAAGGGGACAATTTTGACTTTTTTTTTTTTTTTTACCTCGGCTCTGGACGAGAGCTGTGATGTCCGCGACATAGCCCGGTTACTCATCTTTGTACGTGGGATAACTAAAGCCTTTGAGATTATGGAGGAGCTGGCAGCAGTGTATGAAGTTAATTTAATGCTGGTTTTTCAAATTGTTTTTGTGAATGTTGATTTAAATAGTGATATAGTATTGGTATTTTTACTATGCCTGTTTTCATTGCCTAATTGTAACACCTACTTTTACCAGTAGCAGCTAATCAAAACCGTACAACTTACCGCTTTTTATAAAGACATCAAATTAATGTTGAATAGAACTGAGTTCAGCCTATTGGTCTGGCCCTCCACAACAGTCCCAGTTTCTCGTGTGGCCACCTGGGAAAATAATTGCCCACCCTTGACCTAAAAGATATCTTTCCATCAACTCTGGCCATGACAAATGTCCCATTATCACATAGATCATTAATTGTATCAACTACCTTGGATTGCCATTGTTCCCAACAGGCCACATATATATTTTTTCTATACCTATTTGAGGATTTTGCAAACAATAGCATATAACTGTTTGAAGTGTGGCATTTTTTGTATGTTATGAATTTTGCTTCAGGCATATCTTGAGATACTAACCAGTTTGGGTATGTCTGATTCCTAAAATGCTGTGGAGTATCAAGGGGTTGAAATGGTGAAGCCAAACACTACTCTGATAACTGGGTTTGACAGGATAATATTAATTTCATATTTTCATAAGACAGGTTGTACATTCTCAGATCTGGTAAACCAAGACCCACCCCTATTTTTAGTGACAAAACCGTTCTGAAAAATGACTTCCTTCTCCCATCAGGCACTATGATCCTGTATGAATAAAAGTTCTGTTATTTTAAAATATGGTGTGTTTTTTTTTTTTTTTTTTTTTTTTTTTTCTTGACACAGCCAAGATGTCGTATCCAAATCTTATATTTTGATAGAAAGTTCACTTTAAATGAAATATCATTGATAACTGTTCAAGACAAAGTTCTGTCATGCTGGTAAACTGATATAATTCATCTAATAAAGACAGCACATGCATTCAAAGTATTTTTGGATGTACATCAGATGAAGTCCCTGATTTTTCATTCAAGGTTCCTCTGTTCCATTGCTGTACTTCAATACAATTCAGAGAAAATGTTTCATTTTATACATTTGCATCAATCAATGAATACTAATGGCTAAATAATGAAAGTAAAATGTTTTCTCTGAATTTCAGTAATCATGGACTCTGGTACAATTCAGATTGCAGCCCTTGGACGACCCCTGCATCCAGGAATGCTGTATGACCGTCGCAGTGATGGCTTCATTCCAGGTACAGGGAGAAAAACAATTTAGGACTAATATATGAAAGTGTCTATTAATGTTGTTTTAGTACTGAGTTGTGTTTAAATGACGTGACCTATTTAAAATTTTAGATGTGAGTGCGCACACAATTTTCCTGCCTCCCTGTTTTCCCCACACTGTTTCAGGTGTCACATGATGGGATGCCGAAGCTATTCGGGGAAAAAGTGTACATGAACAGAACCAAACAAAATGTGAAATCACTGCCTCTGACTCCCTCAGTAAGATGTACAGTCTGCTGGATGCAGGTGCCTCCCTGAAGGCAAGCTTCTTGGGGGGCCTGGTTGAGGTAGATGGGTCAGCAAAGTATCTTAACGACAGCGTGACCACGGAAAGTCAGTGTGGGGTGACCGTGCAGTACAGCCAGAAGATGGTGTTTAAGCAACTAACCATGAATAAAATTACTTGTGGAGCTGTGATTGACCATGGAACAGCCACTCGTTGTCACAGGTGTGCTGAATGGAGCTGATGCCTTAATGGTTTTTGACCAGAATACTTCCAAAAATGAAGATGAGCAGGATAGTCAAGGAAACCTGGAAGTCATGATCAAGAAAATTCCAACCACTTCAATTAGTGGCACAGGACAAGTACAAATGACAGATGAGCAACAGAAAAAGGTGGCGGAATTCCAATGCACCATCTATGGTGATGTCAAACTGGAAGAAAATCCAACTACCTATGTGGAAGCAGTGAAAGTATCTAAAGACCTGCCAAAGCTTCTAGGAGATAAAGGAGTGAAGGCTGTCCCAATGACAGTGTGGCACTACCTGGACAACAGGGCAGCTAAGTTAGTGCAGGAGATTACAGAGAATGTGATTATGCAGGTAGAGATTGTTGTGCAAGAACTTCAGAGAGGAATTATCACAGCCAATGAGTTGCTGCAAATCAGTATGGTAATTCAAGCTACTGATATACAGGACAAACTGAAAACGTTTCAAGACATGTTCAGACAATATGAGACTACTATCCTCAAAAATGTCAATTCTTCCAGCTATTCGTAAAGGGAAGAGGAAAACACAGTAGTACAAGTTCTTAAATGCCACTATAAATCACCTTTCACACAAACCAAGATGAATAAATGGCTGGATTACAAAAGGAGTGAACTTGGCATGCTTGCATTTTACATTGGATGTCATTTTTGAAAGCATCAAATATTGTCTCCCAGACAGCGTAGTGAATCAACCCCCTCTGAGTTGGACATTGTTTGCCTTCACATCTCTGAAGTATGAAGAGCCATACGTTTCTCTCAAAATGTATCCATAATGAGGGGTTCATCAAAACAAATGAGCAAGGCAGTTCTCCTTAGGAAAGCTGTTCAGTTTACGCCATGGTTTCTCACACCTGACCTATTGCAGACCATGAGAGAAACCTTTGACTGTTCAAAGGAATTTCCAATGTCAACAAAGTAGAAAAGAAGCAAATTTGTCATCACCTACTACATTTCTGACCCCACACATCCTGGAGCCTCCATTTACTGTATCCAATTCAAAGAGGGAAGCTGGTGGATACCCAGTACAAAGGCTAATTAAAGCCAGCTCCACCTGTAATACTTGACATAGGGGTCATTAGTATAACCCTGAACCTGCAGCCTCAAAGACTTTGCAATTCAAAGTGGAGACCAAGGAAGAAAATGGAGGGCAAGACTGGAGAGTTTTAGGTATACATGAAAACCAGGAGAACTGGATCATCTCAGGCCTGCAGCCAGCCCCTGTGTACCTTGTAAGGTACAGTGTAGTCTGTGCTGGGGCAGTCAGTGAACACGGTTAAAGTGAAGACTCGCACTAAAGGTTTGACTGAGAGTTCAATATGAATCTTTTGCATGAATTAGTTTCACTCTAAATTCATTCCAAATTATGTATCATCTGATATTTTTTTTTTTTTCTTTTACTCGTAAAAACTTTTGTTACTTGTAATAACTTGAATGATGTTGTATAGTTCGTTTCCGTTTTTAATTTTACCTTGTTTGAAAATTCGGAACAATTTTGCTTTTGCTTCTGGTTTTTGTTATTACAGGTACAACTGCTGTCCTGCCCTCCACACGAACTACGTGCTTCGAGAGTCAGTTAAATGCCTTCCTTTAGCTAAGACCCTGTAGATATTTACTTTCTTGTCCACAGGTTTATTGTCATACAAAAGGGTGAAACTTAAAAGAAGAAAATGTACATAAGGTTGTAAGCGGCTTAATACTCAGTTAAAAGGTGCTTCAGACCTAAAAAGGTACACTACAATAAACAAAGACAGTTACTATGAACTATGGGAGGTGATTCCTGCCATTATTAAGATGCACATTCGAAAGGAAGATGTGCACGCGGAACATTCGGCACGAAGGTATGAAGATCCGCTTTCGGAAGGTTCGCTTTTGTATACCGGGTTGCTATGGATACTGAAGGCGGTCCAAAATTCATTGCGCGCGTCAATGCACATGTTCCGTGTGCACGTCTTCCTGCTGAATGTGCATCTTAATGGCGGGAATCACCCCGCATAGTTTGCGGTGTTTCTGTTGCTTTGTGCTTATGTCACGGTATGTGCTGTAACACCATTTGATCGGTAGCGCTTTTATATTGGTGTGTGGGGTCCCGTGTGGTGTTTTGACTTGTCGTCGTTTGTGTACACAAAGTAATTCTTCATTAGGATGTGAATGTTAACGTCCAGATGGTGTTACATGATGGTGAGGATCATTTCATCTGTTGTCTTAAATGATTTTGACCTTGATTTTGTTTAAATCAAACATCATTTACTTGGCTGACTAATGGGGGCTTGAACTGTACGCTACTCCTCTCTGCTTCAGGTGACCGTCTTAAGATGTTTCAGCATTGGCAACAATGTTTTTATGTAAGCCAGCATCATGCGTGCTGTTGCACATTTTATGCTGTATTCTACTTTTTCCAAAAACAACATGCTGCTACAGTACTGATGCGTGTGGTGAACATCAGGCAGAATTCTCTATTCTTGATGGTTTCTGCATCTACTGGTGTGGGCAAACTTCAGCTGAACCGATTTTACTGTGTAGAGTTCACGCCGAAGCTCGACTCGTGAGTTCCATCTTTTCTGAGAACCAGCATTATGAATACAGTTGTTCACTGTCTATCAGATCCACAGACTGTACTATTAAGCATGTTTAATTATTTTAGGCTGCAAAATGCCAATTTCTAGTAGCTTAAATTCTATATGTAAATGTATATCTGTATCCACTTTTGTATATATTACATTGTTTTATTTATTGTATTATAATTTACTGTATACAAGTTAATTAATTTGGGCAAGCTTTCTTGTCTGGGTTTTTATGATGGCAGAGTGGCATGGGGCTAAGTTGTGCCCCAGGGTGTGGAGGCTGAAGTTTGAATCTGCTGGCCACGGGGCAGATTTGGCCTGCATCCTTTATTGTTGTACTTTAATGGGTAATTTACATGGGTAAGCTTCTTCATTCAGAATCCAGCAGTGTCAGAGTTGCACCGTGAGTATGGTGTCGCTTCCCAGTGTGTGAAGGTTGGGGTTCGAGTCTGCTGCCCCCCGGCCTGAATTGGCCTTCATCATTTAGGCCTGTTGTTATAACCCAGCCGCCAGTCCAGTGAGGGGCTTGGCTAAAAATTTAAGGTGCAACTCATAGATTACCGAGCACTGGGTTATGTTCCTTTTAATAGATTATAAGCCTGGGTAGTGTTTTATGAGAGTGTGCAGATTTTTTTTTTTTTTAACTGAACTGTTTAATCACCCCAGGGAGAAGAAGCAAAATCTCTCAATAAAATGAGAACTAATCTGATAATGCGCTGTTTTTTATTTTCTGAATGTTTTAACTGTTTAATCGTCCAGGAAACTGGTTTAAATTGTTTATTGCTGTCTTTTCAGCATGGTGGTATGTTAAATTAATTGAAAGTTTGATAAATATTATGACTACTTAGTGTTAGTTTTATTTAATGGAGTTGGATCTACAGTAGTAAATTTTAAGCTTCTGCAGTTCAGTTGCTGAAATTGATGTTAATTTGGTGGTGAAATTACTTGATGGACCTAAACTAGTATGGTTTATCTGATGGTCTCTGAATGTTATTGATTTATATATTTGTTGGAACCTGATTATTCCTGAGTATTTGAACATAATCTGAGATCTGATACTTTGCAGTTGTATTTTAACTGATGTATAATAAGGTTTGAAAGAAAAAAATAGGCCTATTGTTTTACCTTTTTAAAAAAAAAAAGCTTGCCCAAGTAAATTACCCATTATCAGGGGGTCAGCAGCAGCGTTAGAGTGGTAGAACAAGTAAGCTGTCACTTCCCAGTGTGTGGAGGCTGGTGTTCAAGTCTTTAATTGGTGTGCTTTAATGGATCATCTGTGGAGCAGCTACATCAGCATGTCTGCTTGCTAGCACCAACTACACTGGGAGAGAGAGCAGCGGAGATCCTGGCTGTGCCTGCGCTGCAGAGAACCCTGAGGAAGGGGATCCTGTCTGTGGTAGCAGTCAGTGAGAGAGGACCATAGCCAGGACACAGGACCTGTGTGGGGGGGGGGTTTGTGTGTGTGTGTGTGTGTGTGTGTGTGTATGGTCACCCCTCATGCTGGGGTGTTTTTTGTGTGTTTTTGTTTTTAGCTTAGTTTCTCTGGTTACCAATTTATTGTAAACAACCGGTGCACCTTGCCAGACATCAGGCACAGGGTTCCAGCAAACTTCAACATTCCCAATTTACCAAGAAATTCTGAAACGCACTATAAAACCAAACGGCAACATCGAACGTCGACAGACCAAACGGATGAGAGGGCGATGTAGGGCTGTGCTAGCCAGGCTGTGACAACGTTTGTCTTGACCTCCGATCCCAATTATCTTTTTTTTTTTTTTTTTGCCAACCTACAGTCTCAAACAAGCTGGACCACTTGCACTGCCCCACTGACTCT
>JAACJT020000081.1:621800-646430 GCA_009936485.2 Gymnarchus niloticus
ATATGATATATATATATAGTACACATGAAGGGAAAGACGGCTCTGGGAGACTTGTTTTTTCCTTAATCTTATTCCACAGTGAATAAAGGGTTGAAGAAGAGCCAAGGTTTTCATCTGCAAAAACAGATCTAAGATGGATGGATGGATTGACTTCATGGTGTTTCCAGGGTTGTTGTCTCACAGTGTCCATTCTGCTGATTTTTTGTCCCCCAAGACTGGGTGACTTCCACCAATATTTAGTACTGGAGAACATCTCTAAAGCTGTCACATCGGGCCTCCCGCTTGCGAAGCGCACACCCTATCAAAGAGGGCATTTGAGACAAACTATGACTCTCAAAAAGTCCCTTATGAAAAAAGTCAAACACGCCAGAGGAGCTCTCTTAAAAAATGCACCCCCCCACCTCACTCAAAAATACAGAAGAGGTTCAAGGTGTAAATGGTGTCTCCACACAGTTAATCTGGCCAATTGAATAACACTGCTCATACAACAACACTCCAGCAGGAGAATTCCTGCTGACGCACTGAACAGACCACTCAGTGGCCACACAACCAGTAAGACTTTGGCCTAACAAGTTCAGCTTTTTACAATTCCACACAAAAGAGGGGGACCCAGTATGCATGCAGCTCGACTAAATAAAGAACAGCTATAAATAGAGTAGGTCATCTGAAAAAAGGCTGAGAAAAATATCAACACAAAAGCTTTGGGATGGCATAAATTAATATTGCAGCATTTAATTACATTTCAAACTTTTCTACACTAGATCAAAAATTAAAAGTGCAAGAAAAAAAACCCACTTGATTTGAGCAGTCCTGTGATTGGGAAATGGAAAAGAGCATTGTGCTTTAAATCACTAATTAAATAAATTGCTATAAAATTAGTATTTAAAGGAAATCGTGATAAATTAAACTACACACAAATTGTGTACTACTTTGAAATACACTGTATGGCACACATCCTGAAAACGAAGGGTAACTCCGAGCTTTAAAAAAAAAAAAAAAAAAAAAAGGTTTAACAGCTATAATAATAATAATAATAATAATAATAATAATAACAACAACAACAATGCCGCACATCCACTTCACTCATTGCATTAATATACTTAATACATTGTCCAGCTTCACTCAGATATTCCCCAGTATGGCAGCTGCTATTTGAGGAAATCGACATTTTATAATCATAGGACGATCTTTCTGCCCACTGAGTTTACAGTTAGCTGACATGAACAAGGTCCAGGGTGAAACTTCATCGAAATATGGACCACAGACACCCCGAGTGTGCCGTGGAAACTCAGCACTGTCAGTATGACCCTAATTTACACCATGCCGCTTTGATTTGGACTCAAAGTGTTTCCACTACAATGAACCAAGATGCTGAGAATGACGTAGTGAGGTAGAGTGCGAGGTTTCTACCGGTAGTGTCATAGGAAAGCTGGAACCTTCCGGGTCTACCTGATCCGAAACAGTTTCCATTCGTATACATACCAAGTGATCTTCTAAAACATCACGCCACATATGTAGCTACTGGGTCTCCAATAGTCCTTCCTCTTAGTGTGGTATAATGGCAAAGGTACACCTGGCAGCTGACAGCTCACCTGCTGACATACTGCAGCAGTCCACGCTTCAGGGTCCCCCGACCTGCTGTGCAGGGTGCCGCCTGTTGACCTCGGTTGTGTTAACTGCTCAGATTGGGGCATATTTATTCGCTTGGCAAAGCACAACATCCATCTCCTGTTTAAATGCATGGCTGAAGAGGCTGGAAAAGTACTGCACTTTTAACCAGTAACCTTCTGATGAGTTCAGCATCTAATGACTATAGGGAAGAGGGGCAGAAGGGGAAATTAATCAATAAATTAAACAACAAAAAAAAAAATCAGTTGTGCTTCCGTTTCAATCGGGGTTATGTGGACTGTACTGGAGCGCAAGCTTCTTGATGAATGAAGACCGGTGGAGGAACAGCTCTCTCACTGAACAACACAGTACTTCTTGTAGTCCGACTCAAAGTCCTCGTCCATGCTACTGGTGTCGGCCATCTTTTTACCGTCAGTCTTTGGCAGAAACTGTGAATAGTCCACTCCCTGTTGCTCATAGAACAGGATGTAGGCGGAGTCTGTGTCTATCTCCTCAGAATGCACTTCCTAAGGAGGTCAAATAAGAAGTCCATCAGCAAAACTGAGATCCTTCATATATCTATCATTAATTCATCACTTTATTAATTGCATTATTAAAACCTAGTTTTTTTAAACACCTTTATGGATACTGAAGAGGAAGAACATTTGCACTTAAGAAGCAAAAAGACCTTGTGTAGTTCACCCTACCAACACAAGAGGGCGAATAGTGATTCAGTATGATTTCTTTAGAGGGATAGATGGACAGGATACTTCATTAATATTAATCCTTTACATTTTTTATTTTATTAAGCCTTTATTTTACCAGGTTAGTCCCATTGAGATTTAGCATCTGTCTCACTCTGGCCAACATAAGCAGCAATAAAATGTTTGGCACAAAAAATGAAAAATGACACTTAAATGCACTAAGTTGCCAATCATGTGTATGTCTTTAAAGTCTAAGCACGACCTGTCGTATAGACGTGGATGTCCACCGCCAGGCTCGGCCAACTTTCTCTCCTGTTCACTCATTACGGTTGTGAAACTGTGATTGGATTGTGCAACCAACTACGCGTACGTCACAGGTTTTGACCAAATGAAGAGAGCGGGTGGTCTCAACCAAAGGAAACAGTCCACGCCACAGTTCTGATGGCCTGCTTGCACAAGAGGCGGTGGTCACAGCAGTGAATATCGCATCAAATGTCGGGTAAGCCGTGTCTTTTCGTCGCCTTTATCTGAAGTATACCACTTAGAAGGTTGGAAGACGGATGGAAAATAGACAGTTTGCTCGGTCTAGATTTGCAGTCTGTGATGATGGTGTCATCTTACCTTACAGCTGCTGTCATTATAACAGTACCACTTCCTGTTGGGGTTTTTGGCATATGTCACATAGTGGCCTCCACCCAAGATTCCTGAATGGCACTGTAGAAACAGAAGACAGAGACCATAAGCAGAGGTCCCGAGACCATCTGGAGAGACCGTGTCGGGATTTTAACACAACAGCGCGAGATTTCAACTCTGCCTTCCACACAAAGTCCGTCCCCTGAAACTGGAAAGCCTGTTATATCTGCCGGTCACTGGCAAGGAAGTGTAGCACATGTACGCTGGTGTTCGGCAACAGCAACTTCCGCCCGAACTGGAGGAGGCTGAAGAGTTTTACTCAAGCTTCAGTCTAGTGCCATTGCAGAGGCCATGGGAAAAACACACCGTCTTGTCATTATATGCCATGGCCTTATAAACCTACATGCCTTAAGACTGGGGCATTCTCCTTCCAGACCGCTACGATTCAGGCACATCAAACTGTCATTTCCTGCAATGGAGTCACAGTAAAATGGACACTTACTGATATTGCATATAAGTTGTACATGGGCTCCATGTAGTTCTCGTCTCTTTGGTGATGAGAGGGCTCCACGTCCATGCCGGCATCCGTGTGGCCACTGCTTTGGCTGCCGTCCTGTCCCAGTCCATTCACCATGATTGCATCACAGTCCCGGCTGGTGGCCTCCGCGGTGCAGGACTCCAAGTTGTTGACCTCGGTGGCAGGAACAATGCCTGGACCTTCAGGCTCAGTGGTGCCATGCTCCACCTCGGAGGCATTCTCCCTGCTGCCATCCAGGTTCTCCTTACTGCTGCAGAGCCGATGTCGGCTACCCAGCTGAGGCATTCGCAGACGGCCCTGTTTTCGGGTTCCGCCCTTGGGGCTACTGCTGGGGCTGTTTCCTCGACTCGGGGGGGCCCCACATTTCCTCCCGGTGTTAGGTGAGCCTGTAGACAGACAGGCAGACAGAAAAAAAGACACACACGTCAGCTAGTGTGAACAGGGAGTATAGCTATAGCTGTTTCATAGGTGTCAGCTATGACAGACGCTGACCTTTGGTGCTGTTAGAAAGGCCAGACACAGGCAGAGTGGAGATGGCCATTGCAGTGTCCCCTGCCCCAGCCTTCACCACCTCTTCTCCCTGGCCCTGCTCTGCCTCCCGTGGAACCAGGAACGCGCTGGGGTCAAAATTCTCCCTAGGAAACTTCACAATCTTCTGAGACTTGATCCACCGTCCATTGACGAACTGGAATCTTTTTAAATGGACAATCTGTAGTGGGAAATTTACAATTTAGTGACTAGTGCACTACAGGGGAATGTTCCTTTGACAACAGACAGGCTTTTCCAAGGAATTCAATGGGAGGATGGGCAGAACAATCTTAGACGACTGAAGGCTTCATTACTGGAGAGCATTCACATCTCTACATTCACAGCCGCAACTCATAAGCTACATTTTGTAGGAAACAGACTGGCAACCCATCCATGGTGTACCCTAGTCTTGTTCCTGTGGCTGCCTGGGATAGGCTCCCAGCCCATATGTGACCTTGACCAGGACAAGCAGTTACATGATGGATTGATTTTTCCTAGCGTTTTAATGGTCTGCAGAAAGCCAACAAAAAGAAGTGGGCAACGCCTTTCACAATATAAATGCTATGCTAAATATAACCAGATTGGTAAGGCTAACCGCCATTGAGATTTTAACTGTTGTAGAGGGTTAACCTTATGCTCCACATCACTGTCCCCTGTCTCCAAACTGTAGTGTTTAGTTCCCAGTCCTAATTCAAGTAAAACACAGAGGGGTTACTGGTAGCGGTTAACAGACAGGGCGGTGCTCTAACTAGTATGGGTGGCAGCCTCCAGAGGTCTAGCTTCTTTGTTGCCAGGCGGTGGGTCCGGCACTTGGAGCAATAGTAGAGCTCATCTTCGCCCAGCTCCTCCTCGCTGGTGAAGGCCCGCAGGCAGCTGTCCAGGCTGATGGGCTCCGCCTGGGCCCGGCGGCTCTGATCCACACTTACATGCTCCTCCACGATCTGCCCGAAAGAGCACGTCGCCCACATGTTACGGTCTGCATCTGTGTAGTCATACCAGTGCTACTAACTCGCTAGTCCCACTGAAATGCCACATGACAGTCATGGTGAATAATGGCCACCAATGAATTACGTTAGTTAATTTCAGCGCTGGTCATGTGATCTTGTCCACAGCCAATACTGCTGTACCGAATGCACTGCCTTGGTATCTGCTACATAAAGAGCCTGCATGATTTCCAATTTTTCAATAAAGTTATCTTTCAAATATTTCATTTAATGAGTAGCTTAGCATACATTAAGATACCACAGTGCCACACAAATTCTGTCTATTCTTGCTTTCAAATTTAAATTGTAGTAAATTTGGGTAATGAAGAAAACAATGGCAGAGTCATTTGTGGGACGTGAACTACACAAAGCTCAGGCCAAACAGAGGCAGATGGTGTTTATTCGATCCCCAGACAAGTGAAAGATACCAAAAATGCTCATGTAAATGTCTGAGCCATCATGTTATGCACACAGGCACCTCATTAAAGATGGCAGAGGTATCTTTTCACCCAACCACAGCAGCCGCCCAGCCGTCCCAGGACATTGCCACACACTCACCCTCTCCTGCGAGGTCTGGTAGCGCAGGTGCAGTGCCGTGGGGTCCCAGTCCACGGCAATGTAGGCATTCCCCAGTGAGGCTCGCTCGTCGGTGCAGTCCACGGCACAGCCTCGGCAGAACCTGCACGCCGACACACCCGATTAGAATCCCTTTGGCCCGGCCCTCCACGCTACTCGGCCACACCAGACAACGTGCTCCCTACCTGTACCATGGGCACCAGGCGCACAAGTTGCCATCTCTCTGCACCACTCGGAGGGTAAAGGGGTACTGGTAACCCATGCTGTCATCACTGAAAAACAAGACTAACTTAACGACCATTGTGGACTTCTCTCCAAAACAACAGAAAAATGTATCCGCCTCTCAGAAGCCTGAAGAGCACAACAGGAGCAGTAAGACTTGATCTGATGACATTCAGGCTAATGCCTCCCTATCTTCCATGCTATGATCCCAGACGGTTAACTGGCCCAGGCACTTTAACCCCGACTCGTGGAGGGGACCTCTGTGGGGACACTCACCAGTCCTGGGCATGGTTGCTGGCTTCCTGTGGGGGCAACGGACTGGCCAGTCGGGACACCTGTACCCACACGGCATCGTAGAGGTCCCGCTTTCTTGTATGCACTGTGCAGGGGACGATCAGGGGCATGCCGAACAAACTGGGCCTGTTCTTCTGGAAAGACAGGAAGTACAGCTCCGTCCGCATCTGGAAGAAATAGTGGGGGGGACACACAATAATTAAAACAATAATAAACTTTGTTTTATCCCCTTTAAAGTGATCCATTTACAACACATTTCACAATTAATTTGATCAGCTTGTAGTTTGCCAAAAAAAAAGTGTAAAACCAGTTCAAAAACCACCCCCAAGGCATCCATGACCTCCCACCTCACGGTGGCGCTCACCATCTTCCTGTGCATGGCAATGATGTAGCCGATGAATGGGCTATCCTGCACTGGCACCACATGCCCATTGGGGATGCCGTTGGGAAGGCTCCGGTCTGTTCCACAGGGCACCACGGTACTCGGCATGCCATTAGGGATTAGGGTGGGTCTGGGGCAACTGCCATTGCCTGCCGAGGTAACCATGCCATTGGCCAGAGGTGGCACTTCTACAGAGACGACACGAAGACACATGAGCCATTCGTGAGGGCATGATGAAATATTCTTAACAGCTGAATATTCCTGCTGAATATATTTAACCCTGGCAGCTGCTGTGCTTTGCAAAAGCATTTAAATGAGCTGCTGTCGAGCAAGACGACTAGAATCAATGTCCTCACCGGTCTGTGCGGGGGAGGACACAGATGTGGGCGATCCTGGCACAGGAACCTCGAACGCACACAGAAAACCGTTCACTGACAGGCGCACTTTCTGGTTGTCCTGCGGAAAATTCTGGGACAGAGTGAAAGTGGGTCAACAAGACCACCAGTCAGGGAGCACACACCCTCTCAGATTAAATTAAAAAGCTCACTTTTATGTTGGACGCGTGAACCTCTGCCAGGAGGATCTGTTCGGGCTTTAGGCCGCACAGTTCACTCAGCTGTTTTTTCAAGCCAGTGTACTTCTCATCCATGTTCAGCCGCAGCCCATATCGCACTGGCGTGGATCCGTCCAGTTTAATAACTGCAAAAGCAAACAGATAAACAGATAAACAGATAAACAGATGCATGAAGGGAGAACTAAATCAGTCTAGCTGAACATTAGGCTTAGATCAATGCTGTATGGAAATTCCTGCAGTATACGTACACTTTGAATTGTGCTCCTTCCATATATGTGCCCTTCAAAACCCCGTGGACATGTAACTGAACTAAGAATCCAGTAATTAATTGGCTTAATGAGGTAATTGCTTGCTGGGTTGGCAATGAATAAAAACACACATACGTGATGGCTAAGTGTAGTTAAGATTACTATAGTATTTTCTCCCCCCATAACAGATTGCGCGTTTGACTGAATGTCTGATAAGCATGTCCAACGTCAGCCTGCCCTCATTCCCCCGCTGCTCACCTGTGATCTCCAGGTGCATGAAACTGTCCATCGGCAGGGGCAGGGACAGAAAGTTGAAGGGGTCAAAACGGACACTGATGTGGCCACAGGTCTTGCACTTGACCTGGGACTTGAGCTGGCCATGGAACAGGTCCACTACGATGGAGCGGTTTCTCCTGAGGTGATTCTCCCAAGCCTGCAGGAGGACAAAATCCATGCCAATCAATCAAAACCCATCTTACCTCTCTACTTAATCGTGTTAATCCTGATATCGGGCTGAAGTGACTTTGCATTGAACGCACCCCTACGTTCCTCATTAACAAGATGCCAAAACACAAAAAATTAAAACTAATTGTCCCATTTTAAAACAGAAAGCAAGTCAGACTATAGGGATATTCTTTATATCAGCAGCTTTCCCAACCCCACAAGAGCCTAGATCAGAAGACAAGATGATGAACCGAACACTAGCAAACCGTTCAAAGCGTGCTAGTGAACTCTGACCTCTGAGGCCACCTCCCAGTCTGGCCGCCCGTCGCTGTCTTTCAACTCCACGTAGGGCTTTTCGTGGACCCGGTTCAGGTCCTCATGTAGCCCGTCGAGCAGGAAAGCCAGGAGCTCCTGGGAGTCCTGCTGCTGGAAGCCATTGAACCTCGGGGCATACTTTGCAATGGTCCACTGAAAAGGGAACGTGCAAAGGCGATTATCCATTGCACTGAAAATCTGTGTTGCTGAATGCGTAGCTGGTGCCATACGAGTGCCGGCAGACCCACCCGTAGTTTGAGTGGAGCCACGTTCTTCTGGGTCCCGCTCCACAGCTCCTGGACCAGGTCGCCATAACATTTCGCCATGTGACCGCGCATCCCAATTGGATTGGTTCTGTGGCACAAAAAGACTTTCAGCACTTTTGCTACGAACTCTACTTAAGCATTTTCCTTCGCAAACCAGAGAGCAGTTCTTACGAGACTAATGCCAGTTCAAATGTGTGCCAGAATTGGAATTAAATAAAGCAAATAAATGAGTATCGATTAAGGGTCAGTATTACACTGTTTTGAGGCGGGGGCATTAGAAATCTTGCTGTGACAGCCATCGCTACTAATTATGTTGGACTGTCTTATCTATCTAACGATACTTGGTGTGCAGACAGCGATTCCATTGCATCTGAACATCACATTTCTTAGTTACGGTGACCCTTTGCTGCCACACACCTGTTGAGCTCATAGAGGTGTCTCCCTGAGATGAAGTACTCTGTCAGAGGCTTGGTGTTGCTCACACACTGGATGCTGGAGTTCATGAAGCATGTGTTCCCCAGGTTGCTGAGCCCCGTGGCTCCTTTCTCGGTAGGGACTGCGGGAGCCCGAAAACGCATCACCCCGTCATGCCAGGCTAGTATCCATGTTGGCAATAATAATGGCTACCAGTCTCTGCCATACTTTACCTTTGTGTCGGTCCATTTTACTGCTGTTTGCTATGAAGGACATCTCTTCTGGCCAGCTCATATCCTTGTTTCGAACTAAGCCCCAGAAAACATTTTTATTAAATAAATGTACATTTTTTACAACAAACTTTTTAGCCATAGAAGTATTTATCACTGAAGTTACAGTAGGAGCGGGAATACCTTCAATCACTAAATGCTGCTCATCTTGAATTTTCAAACTTTCCAAAGTGTGGTCTTCATCATCGAGGAGGGTAAGGTAGTTCTGAAAATAGAAACGACATTGCACTTCACCTGTGTTTATTCACCTGGTCGCCAATGCCAAACCAAGGGTGAGCTCAGGTAGTCTGGGGCAATACATCGCACAAGTCAAAACTACAAAACTTGTCCCAGATCACCCTATTTACCAGCTTGACCCTAAAGCATTTCTTGGAGTGTTTACACTGTTAATTAGATAGAAAAGCTTTACAGCCTTGTTTTCACTAAACTCAGGAGCACTGGTCAAATGCTAATCGCGTCTCATGTGGTACTGCACTTGATTCCCATGCCAGGCTCTCTTCGTGAGGTGACGCGGTGGCATACCTCGCTGTTGTAGAGCCACAGGCGCATGTCCTCTTCCTTGATGCGCAGCCGCTGGGACAGGTACTCATGGATGTCCTTGATGGTGGCCATGCGGCTGAAGCAGCCAGTGTAAGCCAGTACCCGCTTCAGGGGGGCGTTGGGGGAGGGCACGTTTCCTGCGGGGGTGGGAGTAGGGGTGGGGGGACAGCAGCCAACAGCCAGTGCTCAACATCATCGTCATGTGGATGAAACGGTCGTTTCTCTGTGTGCGTTTCACGTAAACTCGACCTGCCTCTCTAGGCCCAGGAATGTTTTACGGGGGTGAAACTTGTAAACGGTTGCTGGTGTCTAAGTGCTCCAAAACACTAAAAACTTGTCACATCTGCAGTATGCGGACTTTTCCGGAATGTTTGGTCTGTAGACTACGGTCATTTCCGGAAGCTCCCAAGGATGCCGCGTCACGAGAATACACATGCTTTTCATCCTAGGGCGGCATGGCAGGAACAAACGATGCAGTACAAGCATCAGGGTGTCAACCAGTGAATTGCACCAAGTGTAGGAAATAAATATGCAACAAAACATAAGCAAGTCCCCCAGCAACCATTCAGGGTGTAATAGCTGAGCCTGTCATCTCTGTTTGGGAAAAACTTAACTGTCTGCTCTGAGAAGTCAGTCTCTACACGGCTTGCATGTGCACATGACTCAGGACACATGTAGGATACTGCAAAGATACACACTAAAATTTTCTATTTGGCAAAGTTTGCAATCTTATAAATAAGAGTATATAATCAAGTACTTAAATGATTCAACAAAGTGTGAATTAATAAAGGATAATTAATAATTATAAATGGACTGAATTACACAGCATTAAAACGACCATATTAAACACTAATGAGGATTAGTTGAGGTAGCAGCAAGAAAGGGCAAAGGCAATTATGAATAATTCATCAAAAAAAATTAGTGCGTGGAGTACTGAGATCTGATTAAACATAATTTAAATCAATATTAGATAAGATTCCAAAAAATACAAAACAAGCTGATTAATCATTTAAAGCATGAAGCTGACATCAATAAAATTTGACATTACTTGTATATACATTGCGAAAATCAAACATGAAACCAGAGGCACGACCCCCATCTCTACCTGCGTGAACATGCTAGGGGGTAGGGGCTTATGGATGGATACACGCATGGCGTCACGTGCAAACTGAGGCACGCACACGCTTGGGGGGCAGGGGTCCAGCTTCCTGCTGCTCAAAGCAGAAACCTGACACTGGTCCAAATTAGATCACTAACGATTACAGCATGGACGCTAAGCCACACTCTCTCTCCGCACCCGGTCCTTTCAGATCCCCCTCTATTTAAGTCTTCTTTACTCCACCACTCTCTAACTGGCAGCTTCGTTGCAGCAGAGACGGCCAACATGTAAAACATGCTGGTTTTTCCTGAGGCACCGGGCGTATCCTGAGCCTCGGCTAGACTCTCGTGTCCCCGCATGCAGATACGGAGGTGTGCCACCTGCCTCAGTGTTCAGTTTGGTCAGTGCTGCAATGGAGCGCTCGGCACAGTGGGATTTAGAGGTTTAGACCACGGGCCTCGCCAGGCCGTGGGGGCGTGCCCCCCCTTTCTTGCTGCCGGCTCACATTACCTCGGGGCAAATGCTGGGGGAACATTCGCAGGCTGGTCATACCCATATTCACCCAGATGTTGGACTGGGGGCTGCGGGTCACCGGCTGCTGCCGCAGGAATAGCAGGTACCGTGGGAAGAGCTCCAGCTCGGGCACCTGGGTCTTGGTGTCCCGGATCACCTGAATGGGGGTGGAGAGACAGGCCAACCAATCACAGTCAGGCACCGAGGCACGGAAGCCCAGCAACTGCCCATGAATTGGGCAGATGCAGCACCTCTGACACCAAACTCCTCCCCCGATGATCCACGTGTAAGCTTTATACTCCGGCTTCATTCCTTAATAACTCAATTAGCTTCACCTTTTCAGGTGCCAAAATGGCTGCCTCGGTTATTTTTGGCACGCCTTTCAGAAACATGGATATGTGCAGTCTGACACCCCCGCTCTGAGTAGTTGGGAGAGACCACGGGCCAATGACATGACGCAGTGGCGGCGGCCACCATACGTACCGGCCGGGGCAGGCTCAGGTTGGCGCCGTACCAGTGATACAGCGCCCTCCAGACAGGCTCTGGCACGATCTCGAAGTCCCGGCCTGGACTGGGGGGCTGTGATCGCCTCAGTCGCCCACCCTCCATAGTGAGTGTGGGGACCTGCAACGGGGGGGGAAGGGAAGATGGACAAAAAAAAAAAAAAAAAAAAAAAACAAAACAAAACAGGGACACAATTTAAAGGCCATCCGGCTGCCCCTGGTGCAAAATAAAGCTTTGGGCACCACAGGCTTCGGCAGGAAGACAAAAGAGAAACGGCACCCCATCTGTCTCCTGGGTGTGGTGCCAAGAGTGTAAAATTCTGAAACGGATGGCAAGGCCTGGAACAGGGACAGTGCCAAACGCCGGTAAACGGGACCACTGAGAGCGGGGCAGTGGTTTCAAATGTCTTGTCGTCTTTGAGTTACTCTTCTCAGAAACTGACTGTTCTCTTTTATTTAAAAAGAAAGAAAAAAAAAAAAAAGGGCAGTTTGATTCTACAAAAGCCAAAAGCGCTTTTTCATAGTTAGCTATTACGTGTGCACAAATGCGCACTGCTCTTCCTGTCTCTGCCCCAGGCTCCTCCATTCCAGTCAGTCCTACCTTCATGGGCTCCAAGGTGACCAGTGGCTGGTTGTCGATGGCACCGGGCTTCTGTGTGGCCAGGAGTGGTAGCACGTTTCCGTTGGCCCCCAGGAAGCACTGATTGTTGTTGTCTGAAACATTGTGCTGCCGTGCAAAGCAGATGTCGGTGGCTGTGGAGCTGGAGGGAATTAGGCCTACAAGGAAGGCAGGATAGGTTGATGGGCGGAACGTCAGAAACAAAAGTAGGCGCCCGGGGGGTACGAGCGTCACTCACTGCTGTTGGTGGTCTCGGAGGCCTCGGATGCGCTGGAGATGTTGTCGGAGAAGCGCTCGTCAGAAGAGCTGAACGAGCTGCTGACGCCACTGCGTTCGGTGCTCTGCTCCGTGCTGGCCGCTGCCTGGGGGCTCCGCCCTGTGCCGAGTACCGACGGCTGCTCCACCACGATAGGCCGGTTATCCTGGGGGTGGGGGGGGCACAGAAAAGATATGTGAGGATCAGGTGACATACAGAAGGTGAGACTCGTCTGGCCAGGAGTCTCAGACCCACTTACATATTTGACATAGTCTTTCCACTGCTGCCACCACTGCATTGAGATGAGGAACCAGCTGTGTCCCACCTGTAGCCCGTGTCGGCTCTCCCTCTCTAACCAACCCCTGTACAGCACGGAAACAGGATGTCAACTCCACCGGCTCCTTGCTGAGACTCGCAGTGAGCTCAAACAGAGACCAACGGCGTTTCAAAGCCCGTCGCCTTGAGCTGCGGCATGTTGTCTTTGCACAGAGGGGCAAAGGAGGCAAAGGGGGCAGAGCTCGCACCTGATTATCTGTCCTTCTTCCTCTGGCGTGGCAGGATGCAACCCCAGGACGATGTGGCATACCTGGGGGGGACACAGCAGTAGGTGGGGGGCCAACCAGCTAGTCACCCAGTCAGCCAGCGACACAAAGAGCCAGTGAGAACCAAGAAACCCCTGACATTTCAGTTGTTACCTGAAAGAGTAGGTTGAGGAACTCGTTGGCAAGAGCGCTCTTCACACTCCAGATCTGGTAGTCCTCGAGAGTGAGGTGTCCCAACTAGGAAAACCAAACAAAAATGCAAATGTGCTTTCAGGCAAAGAAAGAAATGCCTGCCTATTCCTGATGGAGAAGCACCATGCATTCTGAGACATACCCTGGTGTTATCGTGCAATTTCAAGATGTCTTCCACGATGTCAGACACATTAGCATGCAGCTCCTGCAAAAAGGACAGATGGGACAGGGCTTGGTACTCCGCTATAAATACAAAACATTCCCGTGTCTTTCAGTCAATCTGATTCGCCATTTACTCAAATTTTCACCAATAAAGAAAGACAATACCGACAAATGAGCTGACACTAACTTAACTCTAAAAATGTGAGCCATTAACTTTGGACATTAACACTAACATTTCAATATTCACGTATCAGAATATCTTTATTGTCATTGTAACGGGTACAACAAAATTAAGTGCAGTCCCTGTGTCAGAGAGATATGTACATGAAAATAAATAAGGAGAAATATATAAATAAGGAAATGTAAAATATGGGAGCTAGATATACCACACATGGAGCAAATGCGGACGATACGGAAACACACGAAGCATGACTCACAGGAAGTGTGTCGGTGCGGTTGTCTTTCCAAACTTCCAGCAATGCCACGACCATCTCCTCTATCTCTCCGCGGGAGAGAACGCCATCCCGGTCCACATCGAACACCTTGAAACAAACTACGGGGACGAGAACAGGACAGGATTAATGCCCACTGCCTAAAAGTTCACTGCATGGCAGGGGATTCGATTGGGTGTCCTAATCCTAAAATATTTCTCCTAATTAAATTTGCTCTGTAGGTCGAGGTCGAAAGCAGCTTATTAACAGGCCGATCCTTACATTTCTGGCGCTCGGCTATGGGGCCTCTACAACATGCAGAGAGGCCACAGGAGATCTCCTTGAAGTCGATGTGATTGTCACGGTTTTCGTCAAAGGCGTGGAACAATCCTGTGAGGACAGATTATGCAGCACTTTCTAATCGGACTGGATTTAAAAATAAATATTTTTTTTTTTCTAAAAAAAAAAAAAGGTCAATCATATCTAGAAAAACCATTTGCTATCCAAGCAAGATAAGTGTGGAGTCCACCCTCCTCACGTGGTAACACATCGTGATACCATGCACATATGAGCTGTGCAGCCAGCAGACCAGGTGCCTGGGCATGCTGCTTGGTGAGGAAACACCATTTAAATGTTCAATTACCTTCACTTAGTGACGCATGAATGGGGGGAGACACCAAAGGGACGAAGGTTTCTAGGTCAAAGCGGCCAGTCCTGGACTGGGCCTTGAGTAGCCAGTACCGCTTCTCCAAGTCGATGATGTCTGATTCTTCCACTGCAAAAACGAAAAAGGACATAGGAAATTAACTCATCAGCTGAACGGCCCTCCATCGCCGTAGCGTTTACGAAGCCATGGGGAGTAATCATAATGCAATTTAATTTACAAGATGAATTGCATGTTTCATAGGAATTAGGCTTCAGATCAATACAATTGGAAATTAAGCATAAGGGAGGGGCGCACAATGCTTTCCAAATTGCTGCTATTGGAATGGCACAGTACATGACCCATGGGACCCTCATGGGGACTTTGTGAAGGCGGTAGAAAAACCCAGTGACAGCCTTCATATTTCAGTGTGAAGCTGGAGCCTGGCCACATTCCTTTGGAACAGCTGGCCGGCCCTGATGTGGCCAGTATTGGGCCCCCGGCCTCAACCCCTGATGCACAGTACTTTGCAACAGCTAGATGTTTTAGCAGCTGTAATTGCCAAGTGGACAGGTTAACCTCATGGAAATCGGAGAATTGGGCTCAACTGGCAAAATTACTGCAGGGAAGTACAGCTTTCAAGGCTGGGGGCCACTGTAAAGGTGGACTGGGCAGGGCCAGCTGCCGAGCAATAATGAGACACGAGATTAATTATTCAGAACAGCATGGAGCAGCGAGGGGTGGTGCACGCTGACAATCACGAGAGAGCATGGCCCCTTTAAGAGGCTGGCGGCAGAGTTTTGCCAAAAGCGTTTCTAGGTCCTGAAAACTTTCACATCCCAGACATTGTAGCAGAATCCAAGGTAGAACCGTTTTTTAAAAATGTCAACACCTACAAACCTCATTTACAAGTATCTTTACCAGCATCTAACAAAATTTTTACTTTTTCTTGTTTCTGGGCAGGAAGTGTTATTTCCCAATTGCTTATGCCTAAAGTAAATGGAAAAGACCTATTTTTCTCTTCAAACTTTGCTTTTGTGACCTGGGTAATTGGAGGCTGATACATGAGAATGAATGAATTACATTACATTTCATTTTCCAGGTCACAAAACCAAAATCTGAAGGGAACAACGGCCATTTTCTATACTTTTACAACATAAGCAATTAAGAAACAGCACATACTATACAGGAACAAAATCTGTGTTACATATTGTTGTGTAACATCTTAATATGCATTACAAAAACAGCTTGTTCCCATTGCTGTGTGATCGGCTGAGCCACACCCACTGCAAAACTCTCACTCAATAAACCCACACCTGAACTTTGACTGCATATTAATACGTATAGAAATCAATATGCTTTTTTCTTTTAACAAATGACTGCCGATATAGTCAGGGAAACTGAAAACACCTTTAATCCAACGTTATTTTTACTAATTGATAAAGCGGGACAAACCTAAGAACAAGGCGCCCTTTTTAGTCATTTTGACACATGTTTCTCCTGTACAATAATCCGAGAATTACTCATTCGTAATCATATTGTCCATATCACAAATCACTTAGATGACACAGAATGTCTTGACATATTTGTATACGTACAGCATAAAAATGTCACAATTAACATATGTCACCGTGGTGATGGAATGCTCAGGGCTAATTCATAGTTCACTGCCATGCTCCTTCACAGTGAATAGACAGTGTGTATGATGTAAATTTCGTCATTAGGGGTGTCCATGCAGGCTGTGCTCATGCTGCCCAGATTTGTTATCTAGCGAAGAATTTGCGCATCGTCTGCCTATGTGCTTAGAATAGATCAGTGCTGAGAATTTCCAGTAGAGGGCACTGCCAAATTAAATGAACAGATGTCGATGAAGATGGAGTAGACGAAGAGTATTTGTCATGAGCAGCTATGTGAGGAAGTGCAGAGGTACCCACACATTTACAATTTGTCTCTCAAGAAGACAACAGAAACAAAAGCAGAACCCCTCGGTCGCCATTGTGTGGGTGTTGCGTGCTTCCACTTTTGCTTAAGCTTCCTTTCAGCCTACTTAAAAGTTTCATTCAGACCGCAAGGAAAACGTGACCTCTGTACATCTGGGGGAATATCATTACCGCGGACCGCACATATACACGTACACTGACCCATGGACACAAAGTTCTACGTGCTCGACTGTATCGGTGCCAGACTGTGCAATGCATGCCGGTTAGTAAATCGTCTGACATGAGCCTGACTTGCTCTGATGTCACACCACGGTAAACTTGCAAGAGCAAGGTGAAAGCAGTTTTTGGAGCCAGGCCCTGCATTTGCTCGCCACCAACTGCTGGTGCTGTCTGCTGCCTGGTTTATGTCAAAGCTTAGCATTCACTACCTAGAAGGTCTGTCATATGGAACACCATAATAATGAAATAATTATTCATTTATTGATAAATTTACTTAAATCTTTTAATGCATCACATTTTATTGAATTAAAAATATTCCATAATAATGATGTGGTTTTCATTACACAGTTATAATAAAAAATATAACCACAAGTGTCAGCACTGTGTGCTTGAACCAGAGACAACATGGACTGCTGAATAACACAGAATGTGGTGAGGGCAGTATGGATCACTGAATAAGGGAGAAAGCTGTGATTAGGAGGTTCAAGCAAGCAGTGCTGTAATGGCAGCATGGGTTGAAGCATGCTGTGCTGGGATGGGCAGGACACAGTGTTGGAATAAACAGCTGAAGTCCCAGGGACTGTCAAATTGAGCAATCGGGCTGGAACGAGCACTCTGGGCCTTCAAATGACAGAAAATGTATTTTGAACTGAAAAACTGGGCAACTGGGCTGAACTGAACTGTCATGTCAAGTGGACAAGGATGGGAACTGCGTTCTGATTGGGCGGACATTGAATTAACAATGGGCCTTAGCATTTTGATTGGTCATGGGCCACGGAATGTCAGTGAAACCTCTGATGTCACAATATGTTAATAAGCCAAGGAGATTCAGGAAGCAGTTTAAATGTCCCAAAAAAGAAAAAGTTTAGGCTGTGTAATACATAAACAAAACCAGCTAATGTTAGCTAGCTTTCTATATTCTTCACTATCATTATCTACCTTCCACAGGGGTTCCACAATACTGTCTTTGAGAGTTGTGGTGGGGCGTTCATATTATCTATTCTGTCTACTGTATCTTAAATGTTTCTTTTTACCACCAAAATGGTGCTGGTGCTCCACTAGTAAAAAATCCAAACCTAGAGCGAACCGGCCTAAGTTCCCACCACCTTCAGGGCCAAGCTTGAGGTGACAAAAGTAGCAGCTATGGTTAAGCCCAAAATTATTCAACCCAAGAACACTATCCCTATAATCAAGCATGTGGTGGTGGGAATGTAATGCTTTGGTGGTACATTTCAGCTAATGGGCCAGGCAACCTTGTTAAAGTAAATGGCATCATAAGATTCTTGAGGAAAATGTCAGGCAGTCTACCGAAAAAACAAGGCCCTGGATCTTCCAAAAAGGTAATGATCCGAAACATACAAATTTGTCCAGGAATAGTTAACAGAAAACATTATCAACATTTTGGAGTGGCCCAGCCAGAGTCCAGACCTGAATACCAACAAGAATCTGTGGAGGGAACTAAAGACTAGAGTGATGGCATGCAAGGCTTCCAGCATCAAAGACCTGTAGATCTTCACACAAGTGGAGTGGTCCAAAATCCTAGCGAAGACGTGAAAGAAGCTTGTTGGCAATTAAAAGAAAAATTTAATTGCTGTGATGGAAAATGTAAGCTTTGCCACTGATGACTGAGAAAGTGTATGAATAATTTTGGACATAGCATTTCTTAAAAAAAAAAAAAAAAAAAAAAATGAAATTGTGCTAGAGATATAAATGAAACATTTTAACAATGTCTTTTGTCGCATGCTTGTGATAGCCAGAAGAAACCTAGTGGTCAAATGAAAATTCACTATAAATCAAAATCTGGCATGGGCTTCCATGTACATCACTGACCTGCTCCAGCGGCAACACAAAGCAAATATAGCATCACTCCTAGCTTCCATGGTATATTTTCCAACAGGGATGTGCCAATCTTGTATTCTGCCCCAAATCGGAAAAAATAAAGTCAATCCAAAAGGATACACAGGCAAGCCTCGCTTTGCGTTGCCAAACCAGCATTTCATTACGTAGTTATTCCTTATGGGGATTGGAGTATTTGTTTCACAGTTTGTGCATTTTTTTAGATGGCTATTACATATGGCATACAAATTGTTTAAAAGTTGTTTAAACAGAAATTATAAAATGAACTGTGGCTACTTAAGATTAAGCTGCGGATATTCTGACATCCTTTGTTACAGCAACATTGATAACACTGCACTTGTTAGTTTTTTTGTAATGCAACTAGTTCTGACTTCAATTACAGTGGAAACATTCAGGGGAACACTTGACCCAAACATAAGCTCGGTCCTGCCCCCCCCAACATGACTGACAGAGCACAATACCATTATGAAAAGAGGCAGTTTGAAACATATAGCGTGATCGGAAACTCCTGAGATGTATTATTTTTAGTTGTTCATAAAGCACCTTTATCACTGTCGTCAATCATCAAATTCATCTCTGTGAAAGAGCAAGGGAATTTCTGTTGCATTGACTTCCTCAGAAGGTGAACATGATATCTCCCATTTCTTCCAAGTTGCAGTTCACGTTAAGCACAAACCTGACCACCAACTTTCCAGGTGGTTCAGTAGGCATCCTAAACTAGCCTAATCTTTCTCTTTGATGAGCATGAAACAGTGCAAGAACGAGCTCAGCAGCTGCATACACTTACTGTGGAAAACGAGCAACTCATTTTATAATACTGCACAAAAGCTTAACAAAGCGAAAGTGTTTATTCATAAGGCTCCCACTAACAACAGTGTACAGTGAAATTCCACACCAGCACTCCTGACCACAGCATCAACACCCAAGGTGGACAATCAAACATTTCTCCTAACATCACCGCGACACGGCACAACACGTTTACAAAACAGGACACTACAGGACCTAACTTCATTACGCTATTTATAACACGTATTTTATAATTATTTACATTATGGCACCCCGGTTGCCACCCTTTTTCAGTGCCGCGATACATTAGTAGGTGTGGCTGCCCCAATATTAATCCAATGTAACCTCTGTATGGCAATACTAAAGGTATGACAAAAACCCTTTTTTGACGATCAGATGTAAACTTTGACAAACACCTACTCTATGCTAGTATGAGGCAGTAGGCTACTCACATTAATGGGACACTAAAGGTTGTCCGGAGGAGATCAAATCGTTGTAATCTGGTTCAAAGTGTGTACCTACACGGCGAAGTTGCGATTCCAAATTAAAATCTGTTAGACTTGATTCAAGACACAGCAGAAATTGTGTGTTTGAAAATGTACATACGTATAGGAAATAGAGAGTATTTTCTCACTTAAAAATCTTGAATTGTGTCCAGGGTTGGTCTCCTCTTTTTTCCTCACCTAATGACTAACATTCATTCTGACAACATCTTTTTGAAAACTGATCACATTTTTCATTTTTTTTTTTTACATCACACGAAAACGATAAGGTTCGTCAGTGCTTTGCGAGTCCACATGTAGTTTTCATTAGAAGGGACCATTGGCCACTCAGTGTTCTTGAGAATGAAACTGTGGCCCATGGGCCACACCTGCACCTGGGGTGTACTGCATCCAGTCAGCTGGTTGATAGCCACTGGATTGTGGAATAAGACTGCGTAAGGTTCGATAGTCACCAAAAACGAGCACATGCAGATAGGCAGACTGATGAACCAAGTGATAAATATCTTCATTGAACGGAAGAAGAAAACAATTAGTTCAGCAATAATACGGAAGGAAGGATATAAATACACGCTCATCTTGTTTGGTATTATTCATGACCTGTGCTCCATTACAGTGACTGTTAATCTATAAAACTCATCAGCTTGGTTATGGATTCACCCTAAAGCATCTCTCATTTGTCAGCATATAACAGCCCTGAATCCAGTACTTCCACAGCTGCCGCTGGGATGGGGCTCCTATTTTACACCCAGTCCATAAAAAGGGAGCTTGACATTCGTGAATGAGCGGAAGTGACACATCCTTCTCCCATGTAAATGAGTCTTATCCAGTAAGAGACAACCAACACCTTTCTGATAACTCCACCATGAGCTCAAGGGTCAGGGGACTGGTATAATGAAGCTGCCCTAAAGCGACCATGCAGACTTTGATGAAAGACCACGGTGTGATGCGTCACTACGCATAAATGGCTGGTGAATTAAAAAATATCATAATAATTACAAATATAAAGAGTTGTTTCCTCCTGGCCCCGGGCATTGAAGAGGAGTGTTTTTGCACAGAAAAACAAACTTCCACAATGTGTATTAAGAAGAAGTGCTCTAAAGCATGTTGCTGTATTTGTTTCGGCTTTGAAAGGGACTAGCCTTGGCAGCCTCACACCTAATAAGAAAACAAACAAAAGGGCGTAGCAGTGCGTCTACACTACAGCTGCGTGCATCATACTGCAGAGTGCGTCACGGGGGCTAGCAGTGTCCCTGTGCAGCTTCACACTCAAGTCACTACTGTGCAGACGGAGATTGAAAACCAACAGGGAAATTCTTAAAAAAAAAAATATATATATATATATATATATATATAGAGCCACTGTTTGGAAACAAAGTGGGTCTTGGAAGCAGAGAGGAAACTAAAGCCTCTAAGCAGCCTCCCCACAATTCACAACAGATTCAAGCTGTAGGCATGTACTTACCAAGAGAAACTCTGCCCGAATGGCAGCAGAAGAACCATAACATATTAGAGCACACATGGCACAGGTAGCAGGCTCCATGTGGGTAGGTAGGAAGGAGGAGGTGGGAGGTACCAGCTCCGTACCAGTGTTTCCCACCCTTCACTACAGCGACCCCCCTAATTGCCCATTGTCTTCTCAAGCTCAGAGGCACTGCGGTCTTCTGCAGGCAGCATTCTGGATGGTTCACGCATTGCACAAACACCTCACATTAACACGCCACCCGCCTGGCTAAGAAGATTACTTTCTTTCTTGAGGTTTCTCCACCTGATTGGCCTGGGACAGGGAATCAAGCGAGATCTCTCAACCTCTGTCCTGTACTGAGACGTGGGCCCAATCCAAAATCATCATCATCGTCGCAGTAGACAGTCACATAATAGATCGGGATTCTTTAAAGTAGGCCGAGAAGTTGCTTTTTCATCAATTACGAGGAAACTCCGACAAATGGCTGGAAGCTGAGAATATGAAGGCAACACATCCAAGACAAAGGAAAGAAGCAGTCATTAACAGGGGCTGTTAAGAGGTGACAGCAGCTATTAGGCCATGTAGCCAAAACAACAGTGCCGCATCTGACAGCTCTGTGACATCAGGAAGGTGATCCCTGGAGGTGACATCTGCGTATTCAACACCTCTCAAGTCGGAATGAACACGGCATCAGTCTGACACTCACTGTAAACTGTATGGAGAAAGGTAACGAAGTTACATGCTTTGGAACTGTAAAGTTTAAAAAACTTCTTTATGAGAGCTGACAGAGTGGAACAAACTTGACTAAATCTTGGTGTGTGGGACATGGAAGCAGAGACACAGGGTGGGAAGCTCAGCCTGTCAACTCATGACAGTCTCTGACATACCATGAAGACATCACTTACACAGACAAGTGCTTAAGCAGAGAGATCTGGGCAGCATTTACACAGCATCATTAACAACAAGAAAGAAAATCCAACAAAATGACAAACAAAACAAGCAACGCAGAAAGTAGAGATTGCAAGGTTGGAAACAATAATGAACTTCCCCCTAGGATTAATGGAATGTACATTTACTATTTTTTTTTTTTAATTTACATAAGTCAAACTGTGCTCTCCTGGCAACCTATTCAAATGAGCAAATGGTGCACTGTGGGTAGATATTGACTGTTGCACAGAAGTATGTAAACGGGGGAGGTGACTTACAGTGTGTGACTCCAGCCAGGGTCTGATAGAAGGTGGGTGTATCGCTGTCGTCAGTCAGGGTGACGCAGACACCGCCAGACAGCAGCCAGCGGGAGAAGGTGAAGGCGTCTTTGTTCTGCAGGAGCCAGTTTTTGAACTTCTCATAGTTGACCCTCTCCCCCTGAACAGAGACACACGGATGAGTGAAACCAGAACTTTGATACAACCCAGCCCAGAGCTTTAGGCTGGGGGGATCTGGAGAGGCTTCCTGGCTATTCAAGCGTGATCCAAGCCCATCTGTTCATGGGTGCGAAGAGCAACAGCGAGGCAGATACTTTTACAGATGAGAAGAGGATGCATCGCCCCTATTCAGCAGGACGGCATAACACGGCAACGGACACACCGGCTACACAGCCAGTGGTGTGAAAAGGCAAGGGAAATATCTGCGGTCTGGCACTGAAAAGGGGGAATGGCGACAGAGTACCAGAGTGGACAGGACTCGATAAGAGGGCCTGCGTATGCTGCCCCTTCGGAAACGAAAGACGACCGTGGCCGGCAAGGGAGCCACTTGCAGAACGGGAGACAGTAACCGGACTAAATAATGATGACGGTAACAACAAAATGGATGCTTGGGAGATCCTCTCAACAGCTTGCAATTAGAAAGCGGCTGACCCTTAGGCATACAGGCAGAAGGGAGAGCAGCTCATCAAGAGAAATGGGTGTGTGTGTGTGCTGACCCTGCTGAACAAAGATCCGACTTAAAACTGCACAGCCCTCACTAATCCAGTTTGAGCAAATCCCTCAACGTATTAGGCTCTCTTGGAGTCTTGGAGAAGGGAGGGCAACATCCTAGATTTAAAAAAATAAAAATAAAAAAAAAACCTATGTTACCCGTTTCTTCAAAATGAAAATACTAAATCCACATTACATATACGCATAAGCAATAAGCAAAGTATAGCCTCTCACTTCATCCATAAAGACTACATGAATGGGTGAATTTAATCAATATTTTTACGATGTCATAAAAGTAATAAAAAGTTGGACTTGTATATCTATTATGGTCATAAGTGAAAACTGATTACTTGAAGAGAACAGACAAGACAGTGGACCAATGGCTGATGACGAGCTGCTGACCTCTGTGAAGCACTTCCTGAGAGAGGGTGGGACTTCCCCATCCATGGCTCGTAACATGCTCTCCATGTCTTCCCGCGTGGCATAGCTGCCCGAATCACTGGCGAACAAGCTAAATATATCTGCAACGCAGAGCACAGGGCAGTTAAACTGGAGGAAGGTGGAGGAGCTCTACTTTACATTTATAAACGACCTTGGCTAGAACTGTACCGCTGATGTACTCAGTTGTTCATAGGGCCTTGAGAGGGTCAACTGTTGGAATGTGTCATAAAATAACAAACCCATTAACAACAAAAGAACACAAATGATTTCACTAAACAATAGCAGGGGGTTAAAAAAAACAAAAAAAAAAAAAAACAAAACACAACCAGAGCAGCCCACTCACATTTGGCTTTCTCCTCATCCCGTCCTCTTGTCAGCAGCACCAGTCCCACAATGAGGTTGTTGAAGTGTAACCCTTTTGAGGTGCCACCAAATGAGCTGTAGATCACCTGGAAAAGAGAGAGGATATCATGCTACGGCGAGGCTTTAGGGACATGTCTCAGAGCAGTGAAGTCTTCCAAGTCGCGTGTTAAAAGGGGTGGTCAAACTAAAAAAAAAAAAAACAAAAAAAAAACACGTTTATTCAAATGTTACTGATAAATGTGCAAAGACAGCTTATCTCAGTATGAGTGCATATAATCATCACCCATTTTTGGCTCGCCACAGCTGCGCACAGATGAGTCCCCTAATTGCCAGCCATTAGCAGCCCCCTCTCACGTCACATGACTACTCATGGCTGATAAGGGTTTTGTTTTCCCCATTGACTCCTGCGGGTCCCTGTAACAGGGCCGGTCCACACCCTGCTGCATTAAATATGGAGCAGCTGGCAGGGCGCCCTGATGGTGGTGCAGGAGACAGACGATCGATCGTATGCTTGGGGGGGGGGGGGGGCGGGGCTAGGTGTTATGGGAAAGAAAGGATGGGGGGGGGTGGTTTTTTACAGGCAATTCATCAGCTTACCTGGGTGGGACCCAAGTTCATACTTAG
>JAACJT020000081.1:653298-670289 GCA_009936485.2 Gymnarchus niloticus
AAGCGGGGCGAGGGCCAGCGAGGGGGGGGCAAGGCGGGGGGAAAAAGGGCCGGAGGGGGGGGTGGGGGGGGGGGGGGGGGGGGGGGGGGGGGGGGGGGGGGGGGGGACACTATGAGTGATTCCTTTCCCACTGAGTGGAAGAGTTGATTTGAAATACATGACACGTTGTGGGGCTTTTAATAGTTGGTCCAGGGCGTAGTTATCCAGCTAGCTACACAGCCAAGAAGCTGCGAGTCACTGCTGTCAAAACCTGCTTACCGGCCCTTTTTTTTTTTTTTTTAACCATTTCAGTCCTTGTCGGCTCATGAAATCTTCCCTTATTCTAGATGAACCCAGACAGCAAGCCTGCTGGCTCGGCCGGTGTGAAAAAACAGATGTCACCCCCCAGCTAGCATTTTCGGGCTCTGCACCGTAGCCTATCGGCATCTAAGCTCTGGCCGTCCGTTCGCTGCTGCCCAGATGCCCTCCAGCTCCATACCCAAACATGCCACATACAGTACGTATCTGGTCGTCTGCCTACAAAGATCAACTAAAGCAACTAGTTAAGATAAGAGGAACAGAAGGAGAGCATTTTTCGGTTCTGAAAGAAAACTAACCACACACACACACACACACACACACACACACACACACACACACACAGAGAATGACACAGCTAAGCAACCAGCAGAGCCTCCCAGTAAACAAAACAACAAAAACACAAACCCTAATGACAGCGCTGAATTGGCTTTACAAGCCAGGAGGGCGCGTCGCATCTAGCGCTAAACAGACCAAGACGAGGCCAGAGCAAATACAACAAGCTGGCTTGTAAATATGATTATGGAAGGCTGTGACCCCCCCGGCCCCACCTTTCCCTGCCCGGAGCCCCGACTACGCGGTCCGCCGACACTTTAGCAGTTCGTTAGCCGGCGCGTGCTTTAGCCCAGCTAGCCTAGCATGGATTTAAAACCGACGCTTACCTCTCTTGACGGCCTCGTCGTACGACAGAAAACCTATCCTTGACTCCTTGGCACCCATATTGCCCTCATTTCACAGCAATTTAAAAAAATAAATATTGCTGGATATATGACCGCTGCCTGTTGCCTTTTTCCGTTTATTGTGCGACTCTTCCCAGCTCCCCCGGGTGGCCTCAGTGTTTTCGCGGAGTGACGCTTCTCGTCGCCGACGCCTCCATACTTGGTCACATGACCGGAGCCCCGACAGGTCACGTGACGCTGTAGAAAAAAGAAACAATAAAAGCTCAAAGCCATGGTGACGCTTTGATGTCAACACAGGGGACTTTTATTTCCGTATCCTTCCTATAGCGGCACAGGAAGCTATGCCTACCTCTTACATAACGGTGTACGACCACTTTCACTTAGCCGTGGAACTTAAGATACAGTTAAACAGATGCTGTACTGTGAGTTACTTTTTCATTATCCTTTTTCTGCTTACTCAAGGATAGTTAATCCCCAGTTTTCAGTGAGTATTGCAATTCAGCTTGATTTAAAAATTTATAGTTCGTGCCTGCCTTTTTATTTTAAAAGAAGGCAATTTGCAAATACCATTTTAGTACTTATTGTTTATTTATTTATTTTCCAGTAAGGGAAATGTGATTTTAATTGAATTTACTTAACTGTCTTTAGAGTGATGAATTCTGTAATGTATAGTGTTGCTAGAAAAAACATTACAGGTGTTGATACCGTCCCCTAGAGGTCATTCAGTAAAGTGCTGTAATCAAAAGAGTGAGGCTAAAACACTGTATAACTTGCTGCAAATAGTTTTAGATATCACATTGTAAGCCAACGTAGAATGATGACTTGCACTGACTGCTGTGGCTCAGTTGGTAGCACTATTGTATAACACCTTTGGGCTGGGGGGTTTTTTGCTCTGTGTTTGGAGCCTAGAGTTTTCCTCATGTCTCATGGGTTTTCTCTCATTGCCCAGAGATGCAAGGTGGTCTTTTTTTTTTAATATAAATTACCCATAGTGTAGTCTTGTGCCACATGTTGCCTGGGATAGGCCCCAAGTTCCCTAGCGACCTTGAGAAGTAGCTGCAAGATGGATGGTTGACCTGAGACCAAAATACTGTTGGTTCTTTGTCTAGTTACACCGATTGCATATATCAGTCTTTGCATTTTTCAGAAATGTAATTTGAAGCTGACCTCCCCTATTATTGGATTTATAGGAGTTAAAGCCATCCAAAATCATCCCTAATTTTGCAAGCCCTCAAAACAATAGCTGAATAGACCTGCAGTTAATGGATACATCAGTACACTGAAGTTATCTATCTATTTATCTATTTATCTATCTATCTATCTATCTATCTATCTATCTATCTATCTATCTATCTATCTATCTATCGTGACATTTGACTCAAATGTCTTTAGCAATCATTTGGATATAAGAACAACTTCATCAATGTTACAATCCTGCTTTTTACTATACGATAATGTGGACTGGGAGTCGTGAAACAGTCAAGAAATCGGCGCAAAATAATCCACACTTAGTTTTAGTGAAAACAACTAGATTTATGTATGTGGAATTAAGCCAGAAAAGATAAAAATGTGACAAAATTTTCAGAATACACGTCGATCAGCATACAGGCTGTTGGACGTCTGCTCTAAACAAGAGGAAGTTGTCACTTGTTTTGGGGTGTGACGTCACAAGCTGTCACTGTCGCCATGTGTTTAAGTTAAAGCCTGCGATGACGTGAAAAGGCTAACAGAGATATCATTACTGTTTGAGATTTGCAGATTGCTGATGCTGTAATCCCGCGTCTTGCAGGAGTAGATGGTTTCATGGCACGGAGACTCAACCAGACTTCGGAATTCGGAGCCTGGCTGGATGCTTTGGACGGGGCATGTTATGGAGCATGCTGTTCGAGGCACGTCCCTCAGCATAAGTGCATGCACTTACGTCTCGTTGCCAGTGACTGTAGTGCGGATTAATTGGCATTCTACAGTATGTTTGTTTCAGATTATAATCTGGCAAATATGCTAAGTAAATGATTTGGATTTCTCCTTGCATCAAGGAATAGTGAGCCAGGGTTTTGGTGTATAGCTGTGTCATGCCGCCTTCTCTGTCTCCAGTGGGGTTGGCTGGAGCCCTCGGTGGAGTGGTGTGTTTTTGTATGTAATCAGTGTCCATGGTGCTGAGTGGAAAAGCTCCTTCTGTTACACTCCACGTTTGGTCCAGGCTGTCATGGCCAATGGTGAGAACTGTTTTTCCTTTCCCTCCTTGACTCGTGGTGCCTGTGTAGATAGCCAATTAAAAATCAGGGGTCTTGGATTTGACCAGTTTGTAGTGATCGTTCCCTTTTTGCTGGTGCAGGTTTTAAGACGCCCGTTGGAGTGCTGGTGATTTGGGGGTTGCATGTTCTGCCAGTGTAGCTTTACGGTCACCAGCAGGGCGTCTTCGCCCAGATCCTCTGTCTACCAGCCTGACTACAAACTGGGAATCCTTGTGCTTACTGTGGGTGACATTCTGTGTCTTATGGTGGAGGTAGGTGGCTAGAACAACCGTATTCCTAGTGCTGACTGTGAAATTAGCATTGATATATGAGCTACATCCTTATTCCAGCCACTAATCTAATTGCTGGGTTCATAAAATCAGCTGACTGCTTAGGTATGCGTATTGCATGTGACAGCACTTAAAGGGAATTATTTTAAGGGGGTGGCAAAGGAAGCAGTGCATCCACTGAAAACCTGTATCTATGTGCAATTAGCTTGCATTTTGTTTACATTTATCTTAAACATCTTTTAGTGATATCAACGTATTGAACTCTACTGGAGTTCCAATACTGCCTCGCTGTGTGTTTTCCTGTGTGAAGTTTGCACACTCTCTCCAAGTTGAGCAAGATTTTCCTTCAGACAATCCACTTTCCTCATGCAGTCAGACTAACTGGTTTTACTAAGGGTGCTTTTCACACTTAACAGAGTTCCCTGGGATCAAACCCAAATTCAGTTACCCCTCCCAACTCACTCTGGTCTGCATTCACACTGTATTTTGTCATCTCAAACCGTGGTACGTTTCCGTCATCAGTCTGACTCCTGGAAGCTGCACATCTTTCCAGCAAAGTCCATAAGTTGCAGTCTGCTTTCAGAGCATACCAGACTGGAGTCGAATCGTACCCTGGACCACCATTTTCAGCCACTCTCAAGTTCGCAATATGATGTTTACATTTAATCAAATGAACTGTATTTAGAGTCAAACGAACCCAGCTTCAGACCAAAAGCGCTAGGATGAAAGCACGGGTCCCATGGTGCCCAGGGTGTATGTGAGTGCAATGGCAAAGACTGGCCTCCCATTGAAGGTGTACCTCTGCCTTGTGCCACAGCACCTGGCACCCCGACCATCCAGATCATTATAAAGTGCTTGGACGATGGATTTTTCCATTGTGCTAAAAGGCGTAACATTTAATATTAGCAGGAAATAATTTTGCAAAAAACAAAACCTGAATGTCTTTAGTGAATTTAATGCCAATGAAAATGATCCCTTTCTGGACTCTTGGCAAATTGCATTTCTCAAAAACAAAACCAGGTTGTGCCCCATCTTGGAGAGAAACTGCTTCATGTTAACATAGAAATATGTTAACAGAGAAGGGCACAGAACAAGACACTTGTCGAGCTAACAATCAGGGACAATCACGTCTATTTTGTTGTCACGGGTTGCACTTACGGCCAATGAAGGTATTTCCTGTCCAGTGGTTTAGAGAGGTTAATTAATGTGAATGAAGAATTACTGTGGCAAAAGTTCTTTTTAAAAAGTGCTTTCTGAAATCAGAGCATGCAAAAAAAAAAACAAAGTACAAAACTGCATCAACACTATATTTAGCATGTTTTTTTTTCCTTTAAGCAGTAGTTACAGAAATTCACAATGTTGGATACAAACGGTTAATATGCTTTGATGGTTACACAACATTGGGTATTGCAGACTATCGTCAATTTTGTTGCAATTTGTAAATTTACCTTCACACAAAAAATGAACCAATCTTCAGTTTAAAAGGTAGCAAGAACTATCTATACACAAGCTTGCTGTGGCACTACAGATCGAGGTGTCAGGGATGTGTATGACAGTTCGTGATGATCTGTACCGGTTCCTTCATCCTTTCAGCTGAAGCATGAAAGGCCTAAGATACCACTGCTAGACAGGTTCATGAATACAAAAATAGTAGTAGTATCATGAAGTCAAATTAGTATTTTCAAGCAGTCCCCCCTTCACATATTATATAAGCAGGATAACTTCTAAAATGAATCTCAGGATACTGAACCCCACCCCCCCCAATCTCCTCTGTGAGCTTGACAGTGCAGCCGCAAAGCAAGAAAAAGGAACCAATGTGAATAATCAAAGATTTAAAAATAAAGTACTGGGTAAACCACAACAAAGCCCGCATTAGGAATCCATGCTTTCATAGTACTTGAAAGATTCCAGCTCGGGGGGGGGCTGCATGTTTCAGAGTACACACCCAGTTCACACTTTCTAGGGCTCCAGGGCAGCATCTTTCAGTGTCCACACCTCATATACAGAAACTTTCATACGATGGGCCCGATTTACATGGTTCGCTCGAGAAAGGAATGCCCTCCCTAAGCTCCCGGCTTACCACTGAGCTAAACTGTGTGAACACTCAGGCACCGTCTCAGTGAAAGTTGGAAATTCGCCGGTCTCAATATTCCTTTTTTCCCCCCAATTCCGGGAGGGGCTTGAAATGTTTCCCTCCGTTTCTTTTGCTCCCCACATTACAGAACCAGTTTTTGTTTTAGTATTACATTTGTACATAATTTCTAAAACTCAAAGCATTCTGATTCACATACAACACAACAGTTCACAAAGGTTACACATCGAGGGGCGACAAAAAAGATGCAACTTTGACCTTGAAACCGATTGCCTGTTCAGGCACAACACCTACACAGTCAGCTGTTCTTCAACTAATATACACCAAACTGGCAATGAAACAAAACGAAACCTTCACTGAACCCCTGTAGTCAGGCCGAGTGTTTCAGTGAATAAGCCACCCTACACATGGTCATTTCGCACAGCCTGACCTCCTCCAGAGTTCCCAGTGCTTTGTGCACCTGATGTTGTGGAGCTAGCAATCACTCTCTACAATAACGGGAAACGGTCCGCTGCTGCCACCCTGTCTCCTGGGGTCGCCTCATTACTTTCACCTGTACAATTTGACTAACATCGCAGTTACAACAGAAGTGCGCGCACGCACGCACGCACGCACGCACGCACACACACACACAAGATTCCATCCACATTTCAAATGACACTTAAGGAATAGCACTGCAGGTAAACACAAGCCCAGAAACCAAGATCCACTAGGACCCAACCAAGGTAACATTACTCTCACAATAATAAATAGCTCATGTAAAAATGATGCAAAGCTATGCATAACTGCCAAGATTTTATAACATGTCTTTAAAAAATACTGCCTTTGAAAGCCTTCCAATGTACCAGCTTAAGTGCAGGTGAGGAAATATTACCAACACAGGGAAACCAACAGAACAAGCAGAGAAAACCACCAAGACTGCTGTTGTATTGCAGCATAGTCCAAAAGGCCTATCAAAAACTGGACAGCATGGAATATGACATAAGGACTGTGTGCTCATGTATAAACATCCAAATCAAGTTCCAGCTGACAGCCAGTGAAATAGAAATGAACCTTTACTCATTGCTTGCAGGGATTAATTAGAGGGCTTTGCCAGCCACTTTCTCTGTATGGGCAAGAATGTAAGTGAGTACCACAGGGCTATACATTCTGCTCCTCTAGATGTAGATGTCCCCGAAAGACTGACGGGAGCGTGTGCGGTCTTCGGCAAAGTGCTGCATGGAGACTGATCAGCTGGGAAAGCCCTGCTACCCGAGGCAGCCTCGGGCTAAACAGGAAGCACTGGGCTCTCCTTCAGGAGCTGCCTGAGGTCATGCAGCTGAGAAGACAACTGGGAAACCAGGGCCATGTGTCAGGTTAAGGCCTGGATATCAGCAGGAATGGTACAAATGCAGCAAGACGACTGACACAGCAGCAACACTGTAGCCATAAGAACTATTGGGATTATACAGCTCCGCTTAGTTTAGATTTGGGGGGGAGGGGTCCAACATGGCACTAAGGCAAAAAAAAAAAAAATTTAAAAGATCATCTTAAAAGAAAGGCCATTTATTCTGCCAACAAACTTCAGCTACACTTCTCAAGTTGTCATTTTAAAATTCCAAATTTCAAACAAAAAGTTGAACTCTTAGCTCTTACACAACATGCCTTTTCAGGAACCGCACATCAGCCAGCAGAGAAAAACATGATGTGTCTACCAATGGGTCCGGCCAGACTCTGGACCAACAATCGGTCCAGGTACTACATATGCTTTCAGACCAGACGAGTCAGGTGGGGGGGACTGGGAGGAAGCAGCAAGGACACACGTGTGGCTAATAGGCAGGAGAGACCGGGACCTAATCAAATTATGTCATTCAACCAAGCTGAGGAAAGCTCAGAATGTGTGTTCATCATCAAAAGCACACACCTGCTTTGGACATTCCCAGTACAGTTAGCAATCACCCTTTTGCATGTGGCCATTTTAGCTTGGAACAGCATTTGCCAGCTAACACTATTTAGTTTTGCCTCCATGTTCACTCTCGGCAGAGCTTTCTAATCTGCTTTAAAACTTATAGTAAAGAAACAATCAATACAAAGAGAACAAATTGGTCCAATTTGCTTAATGTTTTCCACTGGCCAAATTTAATAATTTCCTACTCTTTCCTAAGGACAAATTCCTTTAAATTTGAGAAAAGTGAAGTTGCTTTGGGTGCAAAAAGAAAAGTCTCTCTCTCTAAAAGCAAACACTTCAAGTACTGCACTGGGAAACCCATGTGGATTTGGGTGTGTTTGTATTATCCCCTGCAAAATAAGGACCAGCCAGTGGAGGATGCACAAGGTCCTCCCATTCACCCACTTCCTGCAGCCACAATGCCTGACCAAGCCTGGGGAACGGGTCTACGATCCATCCATTGCAAACGACTCATTCCACTGTAAGCGAGTGATGGCGTGGGGGGGGGGAGACACAGTGAATTCCTGTGGCAAATGCAAACTACTGTTGCGGGGGGGGAATTAAAATCCCACAGAGGTGATCGTAACATTTCAGAACTGAAAGACTGTGGATTTGAGATGTGGTTCTGTCTCTCTGCTTTGTGACTCCTTTGAAGCTGCACGCAGAGCTGGGTGTGAGGAGAAGCCAAGAGAAACGGCGCAGACAGTCGCGAGATTCTCGGGCTCCTTGGCGCCACACGTGGAGAGAAGCCTGTGTGTCATCAGCCGCCAGTCTGGGGAAAGGGCGTTGGACAGAAGCAGCTGCTGGTGAGGGTGAGGTGACACGTCCTGGCCTCTATTGTGTGGCCCAGGGCTGCCATCCAAACCGGGCGCCCCGCTGCAGTTCCAACCCTAGGGGGCAGCACGGGCAGTTTCATCCCACTATGGGTCCATAGATATATCCATGTCTCAGACCTGTGTAACGGCATTTGTGGGTATATTTTGTGCGAGTGTGAGAGTGTGTTGGCTTGTATGATTGTGTGTTCTGAGGAGCTTGTGTGGAGCTGCATGCAGATGTGCGGAGGCTATCCGAGGCAGGGCCGGCTGGCTGCATGGCTCTGAGACAGCAGAAAAGCCTGCACCACCTCCTGGGTGGCCTGCGGGCTGGTGTTCACGTCCTCCAGGGCATCAGCCACCGCAAACTGCCGGTCCCGCAGCCGGTTCCAGTTGGACAGGACGTTATGGTACTCGAAGACCTTCTCGTAATTGCCCACCGAGTTGTAGAGCTTGATCAGGCCCCTGTAGTCATACTCCAGGCCACTGTATCCCTCGCCGAACAGCTTCTTGCCTGCGTGCGGCCCACGGTGAGAGAAACGCAGAAACGGTCAGTGCGAGGTGAACATGAGCTGTTAGAAAAACGTTAAAAGCGAGTGGGCCCCTCACTCACCGATGGCAATGGAGCGGAGGTACAGCTTCTCGGCGTCGTCGTATTGGTTCATGTCGTAGTTGTAGAGAGATGCCAGGTGGCCCACGGACAGCGCCACCTCGTAATCCTCCTGACCCAGCAGCTGCTCCTTGATTTGGATGGCCTTGATGTGCATCTCCTCCGCTTCCTGGACACCGCAGCCAAACCCAAAAAGACGGCATCAGAAACGGTTCTCAAAACATAGCCGGGCCCAGAAGCCGGCCCAGCCACAGTGCTCGGCTGACTGCCCCATCACTGGTCTCAGCGGGGTACTTTGGCAAATGCGTCACCCTCAGCTAAGCCTAGCATGCAGTAGGAGTTTAAGCAGTGCAATTCGGCCCACCCTGGTCTCCCCCTTGGCTGATTATGTAAATTAGTCAATCAATAACAAAACAGCTGGAGACACACGAGGCATATAACTGGCTGAGGGGGCGGGTCGGGGTTTTCACCCCACTGCATTTGAGGCCACCACCAAGGCACTGGAGTAACGCCGATGTGCATTTTGTGCATTCAGCACCTACATAATGACTCTGTGTCCTCAGATTACAGGGTTTAAATAGCACAGCGTAAGCCGGTTCTCAACGGGCACCAGCTCTGATCTCTTGGGGGGGGGGGAAGAAAGGTTGGACTACCTGACCTTAAACTTGCGCATGGACTGATAGAGCCGGCCCAGGTTGCCGTAGTGCTTGGCCGTCTGCACGTTGAACTCCCCAAAGGCCTTCTTGGCCAGCTGCAGGGAAGAGAGGTGTAGGTCATGGGCCTCCTGGAGCAGCCGCTCCTCTGTCTCCTTGTTGTGGCAGTCGATGGCAATCTCTTCGAGAATCAGCGCTGGTGGAAACACACACGTACAGAGTCGGGCTGGCAGTGCCTCAAAAGACGCACGATGGCCTAGCCCATGCAACCTCAACCACCATCTGCTTCCAGACCTGCTTTCTGGCTCTAAGCCAGGAGATTTAATGCATCTAACGTGCACGTTAATCTCCTCACTCCCTTTTCATCATTCTCCTCTGTATCTAGGGCGGTTGTCAGGATGCCTCACGCCGCCGTAAATAAAACCGGTGCCTACCTTTCACCCTTTTGGACGAAGCCAGCAGCAGGTGGTCCTCAGGCAGAATGTGAGTGATGATGTCTATGGCACGTTCTGCATGGAATCTGCGAGACGAGACCCAGAACATACCAGCTGTTTGAGACTGCTGCACTGCTGACTAGTAAACAAGGACCTCCTATAAAATACCAAGTGCTGAATGCAATATTTGCATAGACCAGCCCAGAGGAGAATCCAGAGCAAATATTAAGCCATACAATATACTTCAAGAGACAGAAAAGAGTAAACGTGTGAAGCAGCAATTTGTTCAGACGACCTAGTAAGCTTCCTATAAAATACCAAGCTTCACTGTATAAATGACAAGTGCTGGCATTCATATTTTCCCAGGAACATCCCCACTAGTGGCCCCTGAAAGAAAGAAACAGGCCAATACTGGCCAAGAATCTGGAAAACCCAGTGGATCTCATTAACGACTCCTGGAGCAGAGCAGGGTACTCACAGTGCATTGTCGAATTTACCAGAGCTGTACTGGTGCACATAGGAGGAGTACGCTAGATCTTCATGGGCAGTCGCTACGTGGATGTTCTTTCCTCCAAACACGGACTGCCGAATATCTAGAGCCGTCTGCAAGTTCAGGGCCAGGTCTCAGTTACACATGTTCGATATCAGTGTGCCAGCAATCTGAACACCAGCCGCGGACTCACCTGGTAAATTGCCACAGACTGGCAAATGTTATCTACATTTAGTAAGTAAAACCCATAATCCAGCAGGGTGTCCGAATACTTTGGATGCTTGTTCCCAAAATGCTCCCTGGAACACACACACAAAAATGTCAACAAAGTTAGTGATAATTGCAGATATTTCTAGGAGATGGTTTCTGTAGTAAAAACAACAACCAAAGAGAAGTTCTGTCATACCGTGCCAGAAACACTGCATGTTTTATCAGCTGCTCTGCTTTCCTGAACTCCCGCTTTACCACACAGGCCTGATGTAATAAGTGAACAGATGTTACAAATGTTAAAACCTGGCATTTTGAAAGGTGGTGCCACACCAGTAACACACACAGAGCTGATCGAGACTCATCTTCCTTCGTTTGTAATTTGGATTACAACACTGCCAGATGGCAGGCAGACCGACTATCGCCGACTCGGCCATCAGCTTGGAACAGTGAAAACAAATCTGAAGGTCAGTGAAGGTCAGTCAGCAAAACAGCCATATTGTCCCCATGGGCAAACTTGTCCCAGCAGCATGAACTACACAGCCAAGATTCTCAGAAACGCGGTTTTTGGAACTGTTACACTGCAAATAACGGCAAAAGGTTATAAATAAATATCTGTGATGTAAAGTCAAAGGAGAAAGCAGCCTGCAAAACAGCAACACGTCACCACAACGCCATTCATTTTCATAAATGGGCATCCTATCTGAAGATAGGACACTCCAGTAGAAACAGTCCCTGTCCTATCACTGAAGAACACCCACTAAGCAGAACCAACTTCTTATCAGGAGAGTGGGGAAACAGACTTCGCAGGAACTGACGATTCATGCATTTTGCATTCAGAAAAAACAAAGCAAAAATCGGCTTCTTTAATTCGGCATCCTTTAAAACGAAAAGGAAAAAATGTTCATTAGTTGATGACATTACCTTAGATGCCTGCCTCAGGACGTCCACCACCACTTTGACAGGCAGACCGACTGTAATCTCCCGCATGGCCTCTATACACCACCTATAAGCCTGAAAAACAGACGGTGGTCGGCTATCACGACCTTTCCGTAGTGACACAGAAAGCTGACTGAAGAACTCCGCTACCTCGTCATAGTGGCTCTTCGCAAAGAGGAGGGCACACAGCTCCCCATACAGTGCTGCCTTGTTGGCCTGGTGCCCGTGCCTGGCAAGCTTGTCCATATAAGACTGGGCCAGCTTGAAGGTCTCTTCCCCGAGGTGGTACTTGCAGTTGCCATTGCGGACGTGTAGCAACCTAGAGGCCAGCAACCAAAGGCGGATCAATGCAACGTTACACATTCACGGCATCAAATGACTGCTAAGGCTCTGAGTTCAGACCACAGTAACATTATTAGATCATAACCCCGCACACAAATACCAAAATGATATGAATGTGACGTGAAGACCCTTGACCACACATACGATAAGTTTTCTAATTTTGACAGGAAAGGCTAACTTTGTTCCTTGACCTCTATGCTACATCTTTGAACATTTCTTTCCCCCCCCACCCCATTTTTACCTGCAGATGCACAGACCGACCAATGAGAAGCTTTGCACAAATCGACAAGCCCATCTAACAGAAAGGCGCTCCACTTAAGGCAACAGGAGCTCACCTCACACAGCATTCCACGGCCCGATACCAATGCAAGACCTCATCGTGCAGGCTGCAGAGCTGTAGGCAGGACAGGAAGACGCGCTCCGCATCGCCGTACCAGCCCGCGTCTGATAAGAAGCCACCTGGACAACACGGAGGTTGCTCGCCAAGATACCAGAATAACCCCCACCATTTCCTAAACACTCGGAGCTGTGGGCCCCTGTTAATCACCCACCTAAAACAAAGCCAAACTGGATGGCCTTCTCCTTGACGTGTGCGTCGGACTCTGAGATGTAGGAACACCGGCGGCTAAAGGAGTTAGCCAGGACCGAGGCCACCTTTACGCCATGGTCCATGAGGGCCTGGAAACAGTGGTGCAGAAGATGTCTGCAAACACAACGAGATGCAAGCATCAGTCACAGCTGCCACATTTGCAAATATTTAACACACGCTTTAAAAAAAAAAAACAAAAAAAAAAAACACCATTATAATAAAACATGCAGCACTGGTAAGAGTCAGATGGAGTCCAGCTGAGTGGTGCAGACATGTCATGTGAGAGGTCACCCGCCGAGGAGAGCGCTCGCTGCTTTAAGAGCGTGGGCTCCGCAGCCTGACCTGCAGACGCGTGTAAAAGCCACGAGGCCATATCTGCTACCTTTTATCAGATGCTCGGAGGACTTTTGCAAACACCTCCAGCTCGCAGAACTCCCCTCCGAGTTGGCACAGCCTGCCCTGCTGGTACAGCTGGAAGAAGAGTCATGCAAAAATGGGGGGGGGGGGGCAGACACCAAAGACGACTGTGAATCTCGGAAAACGGGAACAGTCCACATAATGTCTGGCATGTCATATGACTGGCACAGAATAATCTGAGTGCATAGTTACACGCTGCCACAGTGTTTCACAATAAAACGTGGTCAGCATCTATTAAGACATCTAAACCGCCATTCTGAATAAACTACTTTCCTTCGTCAATACACAGTACATGCCACACACCCTCTAAAAAAATGAGATGGGGCCAGCAAGTGGTCTTTAACAACAGAGTATGTTGGTATTCCAACATCCTGACAGAGGCCAAGATCTGAGACATGTGGCCACGCCACAGGACTGTCTTTCATATAGTGCAGGAGCAAGAAAATAAAGATTAATCTGAGATCACTTTCTGTCCCACATGTACGATTTGCACTACTTAATAGCACAAACAGATCAGACTGGAATCTAAAATAATGTGATTTACCACAGAATACCAACTGCTGTTTTTGGTATTGTGCGTGAAAAAGTAAAAAGCGACCATCAGCCTGATTTCATGGCATAATAGACTGGACCACCGACGAGAACCTATTTACATTTGTCCATGATACATCAGAATGCCCCGCACAGCACATCCAAACGAGAAGGCCTGATGTCCGACAGCATATCAAATCTGCTGAAGTTACTCCTTCAGTGCTGCTTCATGATCAGTGCAGCCAGCAATAATCCCCCACAAGAGCCAGCCAGCCAACCGTTTCTAAATCAACAGACAGGGAAAGGATGACTGTTTTGACTTAGGATGCCAGAGAGAAGGGGTTTAAACCAATCACACGTGTTGTCTTCTGGTGTTTGTGGGGGCAGGGCTCCTTGACAAGCCATGCTGCCCAACACATTTTGCCCATCTTGACATGTATTCCGAGCACACAGCGTGTGATAATTAAGCACAGCATCGTCCAAATGACCTACAGCGCAGTACTGGCAGGGAATTGAATTCTTTGTAGAACCACTTTTTTTTTTTTTTTAAAAATAACACTTTTCTGGGCGACTGTGGGCTTACGTGAAAATGGTTGAAAAACATGTGGAAAAGACCCAGCGTCTACCCGTGAGGAGCAAAGCCGTACCAGTCGTCATTATAAAACAATATCAGGTGAAATTAAAAAATTAGGTGGAATAAAGAGGCAGGACGGTGCCTGTGCTTCAGATTACCCAGGAGATCGCGGTAAACAAACACAGGCCGCCTGGCCAGATTCATTTCCCCATTCGATCACAGGGAAAGCCCGGAGTTCAGACGAAGCTCGGCTCGTCCTGTCAGTCACCCCCAGAGTCTCCCTACAACAGCCGGACTGGAGCCGACCCGAATCACGGCCACGGCTGGAAACGGTGCGGCGGTTCGAGCACAGAGTCCAGCTAGCTAGTTAAAGTAACTAGTAGCTAGTCAGCTGGGTAAGCCAAGGGCCGGCTGGGGTCCGGCTGTCAGACGTACTCCCCTAGCCAGGGGGAAGCAGCACCGGGACACCGTGCGAGCCGACAGCCATGACGGAATTCAGAACACAGCAGAGCCGCCTCACCTTATAGTACACGTCGAACTGAATGTTCTCCGGGAGGGAGCGGATGTCCCTCCGCGAGCGGCCGTAGTTGTCCACCACGGCCGAGATGGCCGTGTTGTAGAGGGTCTCCGGGATCCACTCCAGCTCCACGGCCGCCATGTTGTTTCCCTTCTCCCTCCCCCCCCCGCCTGCCCTTCACTGCCGTCGCTACCTTCCCGAGTCGAAAGCGCCTTCGCTACGACACCTCATATAGGACACGACAGCGCTTCGGGGCCATGGGCCGAGAGTAAATCCTTCATTTATGACTCGCACAGCAGCACCTTATTTCTCTTTTTTTCGCCGTCACATCGTTCATCTACACATTCGTTCCAGTTAACCCTCCTCTTTTTTTTTTCCGTTCCCTAAACGCGAGTCGACGTGATGACGTCAGCACGCTGCTACCAGTAATGCCCCCCCCGACCGGCTGTCGCATTCGTGGGCGCCGCGGGACTCGTTATACGCCTTCTGTCACCTGGGTGTCGCAGCGCTCAGTATAAATTGTACATGATACCGGGCGCAGAAACGCAAACGGACGTCTCTGGAGAATCCGGCATCCCCCCCCCCCCCAAATTCAATTCGACTCCTTTTGCAGTGTATCCAGCGGTGGAAGATCATTTTCTCAACAAGCTCTTCTGTGGTGATATTCAGTGACTCCAATATGCATTATTGAAGAGCTTATCGATCATTTCTGCACTGTAAGTGAACCTAACGCTAGTTCACTAATCCATCAAAAACACAAACCTCTCAAACGGACTGTAGTGCATTACATCTATGAAACACTGCATACTAGAATGTAAGTATAACAAAAGTGACAGCACTTCCCCTTTTCTGTACAAAAGCAGCACAACATTGTTATATGACAGGGTAGCTGGGTTTAACAAATCATCTTATTTTATTAAAAAATGAAACTAGGGATAACTGGCAAATATAGTGTCCCCTGCTTTGCTACCCACTCTGTGGGGTTATGTATGACTCTGAACTGGGACTGGGTCCAGAGGGTTTGTACAGGACATAGTGGATCCTTTGAAAACTGATGAATAGTCTACTCACATCTCTGATAATGATGTGATACTGACTTGTTTTTGTTTGTTTCCAGTGCCAGCATTTTATTCTTTATTTCATCTTCCTTTGGGTGTATATATTTTGTATATTTTTATGTCATATCCTTAACTTGGCATCTACAGGCTTGCTCCAAAATACATCTCATTGTATCCGCACAGTGATAATAAAGGTATTTTATCTTATCTTATTTTACTGTGTCCACCCTGACACACTTAGACAAGAACAAACACCCATGTCTTGACGTTGTTTGGGAACTTCACATCTGCATTCATCACTGTCATCCAATCTAAAATGGTCTCCAAACCCGTCAACTTTGGCATCAGCACATAACTATGCAATTGGATTTAGGACTTTCTGACAGACCCCAGTCTGTTAGGCTAGGCAACTGCCTCTTCTCCACCCTGTCACTGAGTACTCGGGTCCCACAGGGCTGTGTGTTAAGCCCTCTCCTTTACTCCTTGCTTACGTACTACTGTGTCCCTACAGAAAGATCCAACATCACCATCAAATTCACAGATTCAAATTCCAGTGTCATCGCTCTCTTACTGACATATTTGTTGCCTTTCAAATATCACTCTGCAATGCTGTTAATTTGGTATTCAATAGGCCAAGCCCCAGGGACAAAAGTCAGGAAGACTGCCAGTATAAGAAATCTTGAAATAAAGGTTACAGACTAGGATTACAAGCACAACAGCACCTTTACTTTCTGAGGAAAATGAAGAAAGCTTGTCTGTGTCCTCAGATCCTAACTTCTATCAATGCACCATCAAGAGCATCTTGACATTGAATCATGCTGTAGCTGTATCACAGTACTTGCTCTGTCCCTGAACAGAAGGCCCTAAAACAGGTGGTTAAAACCACCCAGCTCCCCTCCATCACATATAATGCCTGAAAAAGGCAAGTAAAATCAGCAAAGTCTCCTCCCACCCAAGCCATAGCCTGTTTACCATACCATTAGGAACGAGATACAGAAACCTCCACTCCCACACCAGTAGGCCGAGGAACAGCTTCTTCCCCACAGCTGTTTCCTTACTGGACTCCGAACACTGTCATTAACACATTCCCACCTTCCATAACCACGAACTGCAAAGGATTTGCAGTAGTGTGCAAAAGTCTTGAGCCACACCTCATTTCTTCATATTTTGCTTCCAAAGAGCCAGACTTTCTTGTATTTTTTTAAAGTAGTCTTGAGGAACAGTTCTCCAGGCTTCCTGAAAGACTTTCAAAGTTTTTGGCTCTCATTTTCAGTCCAGTCTCTGTACCTGACCAGTTT
>JAACJT020000081.1:674498-687076 GCA_009936485.2 Gymnarchus niloticus
CCCCCCTCATTTCCCCGTTCCCTCCCCCCCCCTCCGGCAAAAACACCCCGGTGCCCGCCCCCCCCCCCCCCCCATTCCCCCTGGTAGTGTAAATTTTTGCGATGATGTTATACTATACTGCCAATCACTATATTAGTGGCGTGACCCTGAAATTATAAACAAACATTTTCTCATATTCAGAATTCATAACCCGTGAGCCAAAGTCACGTGAATTCTGCAAAATATAGGCTCCACCTTCCGTTGTTTCTGTGCAATGTTCCTGTTTGGCTGTGTCAAGGTTAAAAGTTAATCTTCCAAAGTAGGGTACGGCTCAGCTCATCTGAACAAATGCAGGCCTAATTGTCGTGTCCACCATATTTTTTTTTTCCTCCCTTCCAAGTGGGGATATGTTATTGACCAGGACTCCAGTAGTTTCTGAGTGTTTTCATAGAAATGGTTGATACAGATGATTTTGTTTGTAGTACATCAGCTAAAGCTCAGCTTTGTAATCGTTCATGTGCTGGGTAAAAAATTGCCTAGTGGGTTATATATAAAGAGCTGTAGCCTGAAGATTTCTGGGAATTAATTTTTTTTTTTTTTTTTTTTTTAATCTTTGAGTGATGTTTCACCTGAGCTACCACTCAAAACATCAAGCAGTGTTACTCAGGTAAAAATGTCTTAAAGATTTCATCTGCTCACTTTGGTGTCGATGATTAAATGACATGGTCAATAATGAAAGCATGCTAGTGACACGACATAGGAACCCAGAGTCCAGCTTATGTCTTTCCTCTGTTGTTTTGTAGCCGAGTGGCCAAAGACCCTCACAGGGCTGCCCAGCACCTCCGGCACCACGGCCAGCGTGGTGGTGATCCGGGGAGACCGCATGTATGTGGCCCACGTGGGTGACTCGGGCGTGGTGCTGGGCCTCCGGGACCACCCCTCTGACCAGTTCGTCCGTGCTGTGGAGGTCACGCAGGACCACAAGCCGGAGCTCCCCAAGGAGAGGGAACGTATTGAGGGCCTGGGCGGAAGGTAGGAACTGATCTCCTACCCAAGTTGTGGGGCACACAAGGTGCACTGCTTTTGTACATTTCCGCACCTTAATAAAAGGTGCAGGAACGTATTAGTGTATGAGACAGTGTTAAAAGGTAACGCAAGGTGAGTTGCTTTTGTGGGGAGTTTTAAGAAATCAGCCGTAGTGATAGTTAATGGGTATATAACAAGGTCTTTAAATATCACAACCATTCACATTAATTTAATGACCTTTTTACAAATTCTTGGTAATGACTTGTTCTTTTTTCCCAAATTCATGCTGTAAGCTTGTTTTGTTTCATAATGACAAAAGCCCTGGTAATTCCCCTTGTTATTACCATCTCCTATCCAATAGAAATGTGGGCATTAGTTTGTTCTGTACCCGAGTCTCTGAAAGTCATGCTAGACCCAGCCCCTGTGTGCTGTCGGCTCACTGGCTGCTTTCACAGTCACTTAGTGTGTCATGTGAAAGGTGGGTTGAACCAATTGGTGATCAGCAATGTTCAGTGCCCCTCCCCCACCGTGGTTTTCCTTTTCTCCCATTGCCATTTCCCCATATGATGAATGCAAGGCTGTCGGTGGTGACGTTTGAACAGCAATAAGGCTATACACAGTTGGGATGGGGGCCGACCTTCGATGTTGCCAAAATATGTCATGGAGTGCTATAGTCACCTGTTCCTTTTAAAAAAGTCAGGTGCAATGTTCTATCGCACAAAGCAAAATGTCAATTGATGTCGCTGCATAATATGGAATTAAATTTTAGAACACCAGCAACAAACAGGGGAATCGAAATGTATTTGTCGATGCCTGAACTTGTTTATGGATTATTGGTGTGACGTTTTAGTTGCTAACTCCCTCCCTGCTATTTAGTCAAGTTTTGTCTGTCATTAATGTGAACCAGCAGTTTTGCTGTGGGCCACAGGGTAACACAGATAAGTGGCTTCATAAGATTGATGAGACACTGCACTGCCTCTTGTTGACTGTCGTTTTCCTGTAGCGTGATTAAGAAGTCTGGGGTGAATCGTGTGGTATGGAAGAGGCCCAGGTTGACTCACAATGGTCCGGTCCGGAGGAGCACAGTCATTGACCAAATCCCTTTTCTCGCTGTGGCTCGAGCTCTGGGTAAGGAGAAAAAAAAGAAACAATTTTTTCCCCCTTATTATTAGACCCTTCCCTTCCTGTTCCTGATACTGGATTCAGTTTGGTTTGGATGTTTAGACTAATCTCTAAAAACGACTCCCTCTTGTGGGAATTAGTGGTAACTACAATTGTGACACACCCCCTTGTGGACCCGACGGGAATTACAAGTACAAGCTGATAAACTGCCCTATATTCTTTGCTTGCAGTTGTGAAATTCTGGTGTTAGAAGAAAAAAAAATGCATGAGTGCAAGACGTATGGAAAAAAAGCATTGATACTCATATATTTGTTTGTTTTGTAAGACTGCTGATTACTGTATGTACGGTATGGCTTTTACCTAACTGGGCTGTGGATTGAGAGGCACTGACTCTGAGAACCCTTTCCAGCTACAGTTTATATTAAGTGTATCTAAATAGTAAACTCTTGATTTGACAAATTTGTGTATGACTTGAGTATTATGTTTTTATGTGAACAACAGTGCATCTGGTGATATATTGTTTCGGAAACGGTCTTCCTGACGTTTCAGTTTGTGAACGTGATTGCTGGCAGAGGCTCAAGTTCTTCGGTTGATCTGGAGCAGAAGGCCCTGTTTCTGTCTGATGTTAGTCTTCCATTCTCTGCAGGAGACCTGTGGAGCTATGACTTCTACAGTGGGGAGTTTGTGGTATCGCCAGAGCCTGACACCAGTGTGCTCACCCTGGACCCCCAACGGCACCGGTACATCATCCTGGGCAGCGACGGACTGTGGAACATGGTGCCCCCGCAGGACGCTGTGTCCATGTGTCAGGATAACGACGAGGCAGTGGTGAGCAGCGAGGGGGCCCCGTGGTTCATCAGCCAGGATGGGGCTGAGCAACTTTTCTCATGTTCATTAGTGTAGTGAATAATTATCTGTATGCATTTTCTGGGGGGGGGGGCTTAGAAAAGGTGTAACAGTGATCATTAATTCTGAGCATCTCTGGACTCCTTCCTTTAGGTACAATGTGGGGTTTCCTGTGCTCGGCAGCTAGTGAGCCACGCCCTCCTGCGTTGGAGGCAGCGAATGCTCCGTGCTGACAACACCAGCGCCATCGTCATCTCGCTGCAGGAGCCCGGGGGCCCACAGGGGCCCTTGCGGCACGAGGAGGTGCTTTTCAACCTCGCAGAAGGCCCATATTCCGCTCCCATGTCTGACTCGCGCTCCAACACCCCCCTCATCAAGGTGAGTGTCGTAGGCAGGTGGGGTGGGTGGGCATGGCGAGACGGACGTGTGTTGCAACGGCCTCATTGTCAGAGCTCGCTGGCGTATCCCACCGTGCATTCAGAGACCCCCCCCCCCACCATGGATTAAAAGCAATACAGCAAGAGCCAGAGCCAGGCTGACCTTGGGTGATGCTTAAAGGTAAGCCTGGTGCTCTGCATTTCCTGCCCGAGCATCCCTGTGCGAAAGGAGAGATGTGACATCAAACATCGAAGCGCATGGTCTCAGCAATGGGAAACTCATGTGACACGTTGTTTAAACACGGTCTGTTTACTGTCAACAGCATCCCTGATGGTGGACATCTGTGCCATAATAATTTGCCATATGCCTTCTCTGATGTCGAATTAGTGTAGAGGCATTGAAGAGCAGGACATGAAAGGTGCAAGCCGGTTTGACCACACACACACACACACACACACACACACACACACACACACACACACACAAAAAGTCCTCCAGACCCAGTCTGGACAGATAGTAGGGTTTAAAATGATCATGGACTCATTTGTACGGGTCACGAGAAATCATTTTCTCCGCTGTCAGCCAAGCCCCCCACCACGACACCAGCTGCTCTTTGCTGCTTTGGGGGAGATGTGAGGGGAGGGGGGGCTTTTTGTTTTGACTGTCTTTGCTTTTGATCATCTCCCAGCTTCCTTCGGTGGGAGGGGGTTGCTCCGTTGGGATTAGGGAGCTGTAGAGGAACGGTCTCGGGCCTTCCTGCCCTGGCACAGCTAGTTCCAGCTCCCTTCCAAATTCGTGGGTGAAGGAAACCTCCTTAGTCAGGGAAGCCATAGTAGAGGGGATGGAAGCCTTTCAGGCCGTCTTGCATGGGCTTTCTGAGCTTTTGAGGTCACCGTGTCTCCACAGACGCTGGATGCAGATGTCCTTTCGCCTGTTTGCGAGCTTCTCCCCGTCCTGGAGCGGCGAAACGGTTTCTCCAGCTCGAGCTTGTCGGCCCTCTCCGACCCCCTGTCGGCACGACTCGCGGACCTGGGGGACCTCGTGGAGATGGCCCCTGCTGGCGAGGGAGCCTCTCCTGGGTGTAAGCGCACCACAGAAGACACACCTAGCCCTCCCGGGAAGAGGCCCCGTCGTAGCCTGGCCCGCTCCCCCCACAGCCCCCCCTCGCCCAGCACGCCACGGCGCAGAGACTCTCAGCGGCCATCGGTGAGGCGCGGGAAGGGGCAGAAACAAGCCCCCAACGTGCCCGCACTCCTTCAGCAGCACCGCAAGGCAGCAGTGTGTGTGTGCTGAGCCCCTGACACACGGAGGCACACGCATACTCGCAGCCTCCTTCCTGCCTGCCTGCTCTGCCTCTCCTCGTCCACCACTGACTGCCGAGGCCTCGGACGTTTTGTTATAGGAGCCTCCTATCCGTACATCAGTCATGTTCTCCTGTACGGTTTTTACATTGTCTACGAATGAATGCATCCGACGGGTGTCTGGTGTGTTCAGGCAGTCATTTTGGGTGTCTGATTGTTTGTAACTTTTTTTTTTTTGTTAGGACATTTTTTTACTTTTCTTACAGAGGTCCAGCTGTTTGCTTTTTGTTACTCATTGTATGAGAAGGTTTAGCATTTTAATTTTTCATTTCTTGACACAAAACTGTTTCTGTTAAGTTCACTTGTATATACTGTCAAAATTTTAATGGATTTATTCTAAGGTAACTGGGGTCTGCATTAAGTAAAGCAATATATTTTTATACATTGTCTTATTTTAAAATTTGAAAGGATATGGCATAGTCAGATTGAGGGTAGTGTAGCATCACAATTTCCAGATAATGTTATTCACTTAGTTCTGAATTACACATTAATTTATGCATTGTTGTTTTGAAGTGCATGTCTTTTTTTTGTTTAGTTTTTTATTCATTCCTTTTTCCATTGAGGAAGTTTTGTCCAACTTTGAAGGTGCTGCTATAGTTTAAACATTTAAGAAAATAAAATATTATATAAATATATATTAACGAAATGTTTAAGGTTCATGAAGTGTTCATGGTGAGGACTTGGCGTGCTGGCCATTCATGCTTTTACTTGTGTCGGGGGTTGTGGATTGAATGTTAATGCAAGACATTTTCCCAGTAACACTCAAACGTCCAAGTCAGCCGTTATGAGATGGAAACGGGATTGGCTTGGCAATGGCGAACCTCATCACAAAAGCCTACAGCCAGGAAGGACCCAGTCAATACAGGACAACTGAAGTGCGATAAGCCAAGGAGGCCTGATGGGGGTGCTCTAGAATGACCGGCAAAGACCTTGCCGTAGGACCCTCATTCTCTCTGGGCCGTGGAGCACAGCCAGGCCTCTGGAGCCTGAATTGCAAGTCTTCCTGAGCTTCTTTTATGGAGGAGCTACCTTTGATCATCCAGGCTCTTGTCAGTGACTGGGAGGTGGCAGGACTGTGCACCATCTTGACTTTTGCCCGCGGACTTGACGAGTTGCCTGGGGGGAGGGGGGGGCCATGAAGTCAGCCTCCAGGAAAGGTTGTTGAAGTTCTGAGCTAACATTGTTGATTTGAATGAGCTGTCTTATTTAAACATTTCAAAACATTTTACTTTCTTCCCCCCCCTTTCCTGAGTTGAGATTGGTGCTGCCAACAACCTCCAAAGTTGGAGATTCATACTGTGGTGATACTAAAAGTTACACTCCATCGATCCTGCTGTAATTCAGAGAAGGCAAACCTTGTTGATTTTACGACATCTCAACAGTGCTGTGTGGCTTAGCTATGATTCCCTGCTGTCAGGCAGCACTGTACGCTGGTGTAATCTCTGACTGGATATTTCTGTCTTTGAGGACTGAACCTTTTTTTGTGTGGGATGGGGGGGGGGGGTGATGGATATTTAATCTTGCAGTGTGTGTAACCATTCTCGGGCCCGTTTATTGCTCTTGGATTACACAGTTTTTCCCGTGGTCTCGTTGCTCTTGTCAACACTGTGTCAGACAGACTTTCCTGTTCTATGCCAAAGTGCAATTTTAGCATCTTTATTTATTGTTTTTTTTCATTCTTTTGTTTTTCACTTTCCAGTGGTAAATGTGGCACATGGCAAAAAGCATTGTGGGACTCACACTTCAGGGATTCAGCATGTTGTTATTTTAATAGACTTTATTGTCAATTAAGTCTGAATTGTTGGTGCACTTGGGAATTAATTTCCTGTAAGAAATCTAGTGATCTGTGACACCCCAGTCTGTTTTGCGCAGCATTAACTGTGCCCGTTGAATGTCACTGCACGTGTACACTCTGTGAAATTTCATCACTTGTTTTGAATGTGTGGGAAATCAGTATATTGAATAAACAAAATGTTTTTGGTCTTATTTGTTGTTTGGCTGCAGTATTTTTCTTTTTTCTCCCTTCCCCCAAAATTAGAGCTACTTTGTTCTTTGCAAGGACGTTGTTCAGATTAGATTTGGACTCTCAATATCTAAATTTCTCTTGTAAGTGACTCAGCAGGCTTAAAATCCCCAGCCAGGTCCAAATCATCCCTGAACGTGAGGAAAAAAATTGCCTCAGATTCAAAGTATGTTTTGATCATGGACCGTTCCAAAGTTGTTAGAGTGCCAGATCTTGTCCTCTTAATATTTTATCTTTGACAGACTTGTGAACTTTGGTCATACTGGTGCAAATATTAAAAAACAAAACTTTTCAGAGGAAATGTGGTCCTGGGCAGATCAATACAGTACCTCTTCAACCTTTCTGATACTATGAAACACCACAAGATTATGATGAAAATGATACACTGTTAGTCCAATGCCCTGTTCTTCACATTTATTCTAGTTATCTGAAATATGTTCCCAGATAATTGTAAATATTTTAATACAGGCTCTTTAACTGACTATTTCCAACCAATGAGTATACAATATTTTCGAACAGACTCAACGAGATTCAATGGAGCAGAGAATTACTTTATTCTTTTTGATCATACTAGACATATTAAAGTATCTGAAAATATATCTTTGGATGACTTGTGTTTCAAGTACGGATTGTTTACAGCGTCGTTATGCTGGATTGAGCCATCTAAAGGGTTAAAACTGCCGCAGCCACGCGCGGCTTGTCGCGAGAGCTCAGTGTAAACAAACAAGTCTGTGTGAGGTAAAAGGACCATTATTGAAACTGAACAAAATCAAGTGTTATGGATGTTCTTTACGAAGAAAAAAAAAAACTGTCGCGCATTTCAAATAACCATTTTGAGTAGTCAGATAGCCGGTCTAATTCGGAAAAATGGTTTTGGAAAGCGTCGGTAAAAAGAGACCGTTTACACAGCCATTGTATGTCTCCGCTGATTGGTAGCGTGTCCCATTAAGCCCGCCTTCTACTGATTATGATTGGTTACTTGGAAAACAAGGCGCATTCTCATAGGTCCATGTCTCAGTCGCGTCACTTTCCCCCCCCCTCTTTATTACTGTTTTGCGATGTTCGATAAAGAGCCTCAGCGAACAAGTGTAGCTTAACACGACGTCAAGGGTGTGTATCGAAGTCGTCATTTTAATAAACAGTAGCGAGCGGTTTACTCTCACTGTGTGTCAAGCATGTGGCAAAGGAGCGAGATTACACGTCATTTCTGGCGTACGTCGCTATTGCGTTGTGTTTGCTAGCCAGTCAGCCAGGTAGCTAAAGCTAAGTTGTCAGTCAGAGTTATGATGGAGTGTGCCGCCTCTTCGTTGTATCGCTGTCATCCACACTTTTATGTCATTATAGTTATGGTTTTGATTTTAATGTTGGGAACATACACATTCAGGCACTGTTATAATGTCAATTGTGTGTTTTTCTCTGAAATTCCAGTGGCTAGCTGTTGCTGATCAAGACGAGGAAGCTTAACCAGCTTCGCTGTCAGCCTGACTTATCTCAGTGGTTGCTGTCATGTTTAAATGTCTATTGTGTGTACAGTTTCTTTGAATTGCCTCGCTTACTTTCCAAAACAGCTTGATGCCAGGTACACAAGAAATAAAGCAATGTGCAAGTAGGAGTGAACCCAGAGTGCTGAGACCTTTGTGTGTGTGTGTGTGTGTGTGTGTGTGTGTGTGTGTGTGTTTTTTTTTGTGCCACCTTAACTACATTGGAGTTGGAACTAGAAGACAAGTTTTTTACACACATGGTGTTTCTTCATGGGGGAGACCAGTTCAAGGCTGACATTAGGACCAGGGAAAGTCTGTGAGCGATTGACATTGGGCACAGGCTCTGTCATCACGTCTGAGTGGAAGATCCCAAGTTCAGCCATCCTGACACTGAATCCAACGTCCTTTCTCTGCTTTGGCAGGTTCGACGTTCGAGACTCCTTAACACAATGGCGTCCGACTCCCCACGCCGACCCAGCCGTTGTGCCGGAGGGGTCGTGGTGCGAGCCCAGGCTGTCACGTAAGGGCAAAGCTATCCACTTTTTCTACAATATACTAGAAATGGTACTTATGTCCATTGCCTTTATTTGAACGGGTTGCTTCATACATCAGCCTGGCTGTTGAACCATTTCTGAGTATTTTTGTCAAAGCAGTGATTGGTAAATAGTAAATTACCATGACAAACGTTATTTGGTGTATAGTAAATGACTCCAGAGGAATGCTTGGACGGAATGGCAATACATCACACTCACACGCTGCTTTTAGCTGGAAATATTGAGTCACTTGACGGCTGATTCACCTGGATAACGTTGCATTACAGCAAAGGTCTCTTATATAAATGAAATGAGGTGGGCTGGACACAAACATGGTCCACATTGACTGAGCTTGGAAACAAACGTAATTCTATTTCTAATTCTGTTATTATGTGGATGAAGAAAACACAAGTGAGGAGCCGTTACTCCAATTTCAAATTTCCTTACATGACCAATACACGTTTACCCAACTAATAGCAAAGCAAAGAGTTTTTTGTAACTCTGCAGCCCCGTATTTGCCAAAGTTTCTTGCATGCTTCCACTGTGGAGAAGCTGCTTTGGTTTTCAACTCTAATTGCGGAGGAACATCCCGTGTCATCTGGACAGCCACAGGGCTGTACAGCATTTGCATTTTGCTCTGGTTTTTAAAACTCTGTGGCTTCAAAATTAGGGCACTATGAAATGCAGATAATTTCTCGGAACAGCACTGCTGTGCAATGATTCGAATGTATAACAATTTTGTTCCAAAATCTAAAATAACTGAGTATCAAAAAGCATGATTTAAATCTTTGCAGTTCCATAGCAGATGTGTGCGAAAGGCAAGCAGTGTAAAGCCTTAAGCTACAACTGTTAGCCTGACTTTCTGTACATTACATTGTCTTCTTTTCCTCTGTTTCTGATTTTGACTCGTAAGCTAAACAAAATGAAATTGCCATCCCGTTCAAAGAGGATCCAGCAGAGTGATCATGGATTGACCGTCTGGATTCTTCATGAGACTGTGTATATTTTCGTGCTTCATTTAGTTTTCAGGGAAATCTGAAACTTTTATGTGTTGCTTCATTTGTGTACCATGGCAGGAATCTGCACCAAATAACTCCGGTATCAGCTTTATAAGTAATGGAAGAAGGGCTGTTGTGTGGCATATGGATTGTCATGGTTGCCAGTGCCATATAGTTCTGCAGGAGGCTGTCTCACAAATAAAGCACCAGCTTATGCAGTCACCTTGTTTTTTCAGGGAGCAGTCCTACATGGAGAGTGTGGTTACTTTTCTACAGGATGTTGTTCCACAGGTAAGTGCTTTCCTCTCGCATGCCCCTGAGGAGTTTCTCTGCAGGATTACTGTCAGCAGGACGGCTCACCTCGTTTCTGTTTGTTTTGCAATTCAAGGCCTACACGGGTGCCCCTCCGACAGATGAGAAAGAGAAAATTGTCTGGGTGAGATTTGAGAAGGCTGATATCAATGGTAAGGGCAGAGCTGTGATTTTTGTGTTATGCCGTGGGGTGTGAAGAATGCCGTTGTTGTTTCGAGTAGTGTCATTGCTGAAAGACGTGTTTTGTTAAGATTGTACCATTGCATATGCCTTTCTGGTTTGCTGTACCTCAGTTCTGCTTCCCCCTAATGACCTGTCCTCAAGAATACATATTAAGGTAACCCAGTTTAGTGAATTCTCATGCCATTAAAACAGTCAAAAGAACATCAGTGAGTCCATTTCGATGTTTTACCGTCAGAACATTTTCAGTGTTTTCAAGTGGCAAAACAGAATAAAAACTGGCGATGGAGGACAGGTTAAAATGTTTAGAAGGTGATCCTACTTGGTCCATCTCAAATGGGTACCTTTAATTTTGAATAGTTGGGTATCTCAGTTCCACGTGAAGGAAAACTTTGGTGTTGTACAGATTTGTTGGGTTGCACGAGTGTTTGTCTTTGGATGGCTCATTTTCTTGGGGAGTTTGACTTCATTTTTGGGTGGCTTTGCACGTTTCTCTGTTGAGACCTTGCACGCCCCATATATATCTGTGATATCAAGGAGAACAGCCTCACTGAATGGGCACAATGTATCTCAGGCTGCTCACAAAAGCTCCAGTGACATTTCATGGCATTGTTCTGAAAATGGTCAGACTGCCCTTTTTGGACATTCTGCACTCCAACTGTTTTCTCAAGTGTCCCAGGACTCAGTGTGGACAGATGGGTCCTGTGAAAACTAGCATAAAAAACTGTTTGAATACTGTTTTGATTATGAGCACTGATTAAATTATTTAAATGTGGCGTGCAGTGTGCTCATTTTTCTGTGATTAATGGAATTAAGACTGTGTAAATGTATAAAGACGTGGTGCTTGTGCCCTTTATGGGAGTAAAGCATTAGAAATGCAGTAAATCCTGACATTTTAGTATCAGCAAGTGTAGTATCTTTACTGTGGGCTAATGACTCCTTTAAATGTTGGTCAAGCATGTGTTAATGCCGTGCTAAAACATTCTTGGGCAATTAATGGCCCTGTTTAAGCTCTAAAGTCTCACTAGCAGTGAGCGAGGGGGGAGAAATGAGCAGCCACGGATGGGCTAAGAGGCGTGGGCTGGTACTGCAGGTCGGTGGGCCAGCCTCGGCCTTCGTGTCAACGTGATCGTTGGCTTATCTGTTTTTAAAAGCAATGAAGGCTGAAATCTACAAGGTCTGTGGATATCTGACTTGTGTATGGTTTGCGCAGCTGGGGCAGCGGGGGGGAGCTGGGGAGGTGGTTGGCAGCTACTAGGCCTTGGATTCCCAGAGGAGGACCCCCCCCTCAATGTCTGCCCTAGGAGATTGTGTTTCCCTGCCTCTTTCGTCTTCTGGCTTCATTTTCATGCACTGACTCGAAAAGTTGTCTTCTATTACCTGTTGTTATGTCTGTCTGTGTTGTTGCTCTTGTTTTAATTGATTTAAATGTACTTGTAATGCTTTCACTAAATCCTTGTTCGGTGCCTTGAGGTCAACTTTGGGAAGGTCACTATGTTAAACCTAATTCTTTTGAAATAAACGTGACTGCCTGCTGGAAAGGATGATTTTTATATGAACATAATAACATTTAAATGTGGAAATCTGGATAATTGCTTAATTGTCTGAGTATGTCAAGGCTGATCAGTTACACGGTAATTCGTAACACTTTTTGTTAAGTAATGTGTTTAGTATTAGTGCTGTTGAATAGTAATGGTCAATTTTAATTTGGCCATTACAAGTCACTCCTGCTTGTCCGATTGTGCTCTGTGGACAGATGTGGCCCGATCCCCGGAGTTCCTGGAGCTGCACAGCAGCGGGACCGACCCGCCCCTGTGCCTGATGATTGGCTACACAGATGGGTTGCAGATCTGGAGCGTTTCTGTGAGTATGCCGGCTTCCCTTAGCTGTCACCGTTGAGATCCAGGCCCCATCTTGGAGAATAGGTTCGCATGTGTTTCGGTCAGGCCCTTGGTCCTTTTCAGTGTGCTGGGACATATTCAGCTCAGGGCTCAGCCTTGATCTCAGACGGAGCCTTGCTGTCTTATAAGCTGTGTCTCACATGGGCTGATTCCTAACCATCAGCAGGTGGTCTTAATATTCCTGGAAGAGGTTGGAGGGTTTTCTTCTGAAGGCTGCCTATGTCCTAATGTGGGTAGGAGTGAGTCTCTGACCCAAGAGTTTTCACAGTTGATGGGTTTTTACTTTGCATGTGTCTCTGGCCCAGCAGTTTACACAGTTGATGGGTTTTTACTTTGCGTGTGTCTCTGGCCCAGCAGTTTGCACAGTTGATGGGTTTTTACTTTGCGTGTGTCTCTGGCCCAGCAGTTTGCACAGTTGATGGGTTTTTACTTTGCGTG
>JAACJT020000081.1:713646-726146 GCA_009936485.2 Gymnarchus niloticus
CTCCTTTTTCGTCGTTTCCCGCCTTGTTTTGTGCGTCCTGCGCACAAATGAAGGACGGGGGGGGGGGGGGGGGGGGGGGGGGTGCTGGCATTCACCTCTTGGCAGGGCTGTGTTTGTGTTTTTGTTCTCATCTCACAGCATGACGCAGTGTTGAGGCCACAGTCAGCTTCTCCACTTTGGGAGCTGTGACCTCTTGAGCCTTCAGTGCCGATCGGTGGTCTAGGTTCCAGTACCTTTAACCAGACCCATGTTGACCCACTTCCCATACATCCCTTCCCTCGATTTTGTTGTCCCTTTATCCGGAGCATTTCTGACAGTCACCTTGTGGGCCTGGCACTCCTGGAAATCAGTGCTGTGGTCTAGGTGCTTCCACGTGCAGTGTTCCATAGCCAGTGTTTCATTGGGAGGGTGAGGGTTCCCGTTCTCATTGGTCACTGTGTTGATTTTAAAAGTGCATGATAATCTTACAGGCTGTGGCTTTTGAAGCCTTCTTTCACTTATCACTGTGTAAATCTAGTATGTCATTGCTGAATTGAGCCGTATTCTGCCATCCACTAGAGGGCAGTCTGTCCAAATGGAGGCATGTGGGGGAATTTGATACTTTATCCAGATGTATTAACTCACAGTAGTTTGCATGATGACAGTGAATGAATACAATAGTGTGTTTAATCACAGTCCTGTCATGTCCGGTTTTAATGGGCCTAGAAGTAGGGTGTTTCTTGTACTATGTTTGGCATTGAATTCTAGTGATGGGACAAATGAGGCTTCAAAACCTGTGGTGGGTGAATTGCCAGCATTGATTGCATGGATACTCCCGCCCATCACAGGTTTTGAAGCCTCATTTGTTCCATCATTATTGAATTCACTACTTTTAAAATCACAGAAAGTCAAATGTCAATTTTACTGTACAGGGGTTACCTAATTGTCAGATATTCTTATCTGACTGATGAACTTTTACGGAATATCAAAAACACATCTGAATTTGTGTGTGTGTGTGTGTGTTGTTGTATTTTCAGGTTCTGGTCAGCGAAGACTCAGACGGGGAGGGCGTGGTGGCTCATTTCCCAGCCCATGACAAACCCATATCCTGCATGGCATTCAATCCAAGCGGTGAGTGGATTGGGGGGCTATGGTGGAAAAGACAAGGTTATATCTATCCACAACATTCATATTATCAAAATGCCATGGCAACTGTGCAGCTGCCCTCATGTGGTTGAACCAAACCGATGGGACACTACAGTCTGCCTCTGACAGCCTGGGCTCACTCTTTAATTGGGCTTGTTCCCCTAACCCTAGCTTGACCCCGTCCCAGAGACCATACACCTGTGATCTGGGGCCTTTCCACAGGTCAGTCAGGGGCCGTCTCTTTGCCGCCCTCGGGTGGGCTGTGGTTCACACTTCAGAGGCCCCATCCAGCACCTGCTGCAGTTAAGCAGCCCCACGGTTATGGGGGCGGGGCCAGCCGGGGCGGAGCCAGCCAACTGCAGTGTCAACAGTATCCCCTGTCTCAGCCCTGCGGGTCCCTCCTTGGGTTTCAGCGACTCTTTGTGTCCTTGCGGCGGCCTCCCAGAAGCCAGACCAGGCCCACCACACTCCGCATGTCCCTCTGATGTGGCAACTGAGATGGAAGGCCCCCCGAGTTTGTTTCTCACCAACCGTTTCTTGTTCTTTTTTAGCAGTGGTGGGACTGGGGAGAGTGGAGTGGGGTGCAGGTCAAGTCCATAATTCAGCTTAAATACCATCAGCCTTGTCACGACATAGTTTAGGATGTAAAAACAGCGTTTAGGACGTGTCCAACTTTGGCAGGAAAGGATCCACCTACCCTCTAAGTTAAGGCCATAAAAGTAGCATTTGCCTGTCATTGATGCTTTGATTGAGAGTGATGTAAGTTCTCGCACCTGGGCCTTCTGCATCCTGACTGTTGAGCAATGTGCTGCCATGCGGCCCACCTCAGGTCGTGAGCACGTTAACGGGGGTGATGCTTAAAGCTGCTGTGGACCCTGCACAGGATCCTGAAGTTACGTGCCTTCATTAAAACACACACACACTCTTTAGCAGCAGAGTAGTTGTGGATTTCATTTTTTTGGGCATAGCTGTTAGACCGGGTTGTATTTCTGAGGAATTTTGCCAACGTTTGGAGCTAGGCAGAGGCCATGGTACCATTGTTTCATCAAAAATGTGCTCCGAAGAGGTTCCACTAATGCCCGCCTCAGCGCGGACGTGTCACACAGCTGATCTGCCCTGAGCTGAATCCTATTCTTTCCCTGTTCAGTAACTTTGGGAGTAACTGTTCAGTAATTGTTCCAAGTGTGAGTCTTACAGATATGCCCCCCCCCCAGAGCATTGCCTGTCATGTGTAAACATAATATATTTTGCTATGGGAGGAAAAAAACACTTCCATTAAGTGAACAAGTTGTGATTGCGGGCATCTGAAATAAGGCAGCAGAGAGTGACCTGTTGAAAAATTTAGCCAGTCCCTGGCACGATGGTGTTTTCTGGGAGATGGCATTCTCCATCCTTCCTCAAGGTTCTCCTCGAGCCAGAAAAAATGAAAACAAAACTTTTCTGGGCTTTGTCTGTCTGGTAGTTCCTGCCTACTTTCTGGAACACCGTACCGCCTCCAGCTGAGCCTTCTGCTGTGACCCACTAACCCCCCCCCATCCTTCGTCCTCAGTGTCAGGGCACCGCACATTTACACCCGTCAGAATAATGTATTCCTCCATCATGACTTACATAGTTTGGGTTATGAAATCAGTGAATTTTGTTTTTTTTTTCTTTTTTTCTTTATGCTGCAGTCTGGGCAACTAGAGAGGCTTCTTTCATACTGAGGGCCTTCATAGCAACCTCCAGTGACCTTTTCACTGTATGGGACCGGGCCAGCTCTAGGGGGCGCCGTTTGTCAACCTTTGTGCCACTCGGTAACGGACAACCTTTCTGCCCACAAGGCCAAGTGGAGCCCCCCTGGATCGTACCATTTTGGTTATAACTCACACAAACAGTTCATGTTGGCAAAATGCCGTAGGAGCTGAAGTGCGTTATTTTATTCAATCAAACGGTTCACAATGTGTGTGAAGGGTTATTACCCCTAGCCTTGGGTGAATTTTTTTTTTTTTTTACAAGAACAAACTGCTTGCTCTTTGTTTGCGTGAAGCAGAACTAAAATGTGGCTTGTAGGTAAACTTTGAAAGCACGTATCTCGAAACAGTTACTTTGAAAAATGAAATGTTTTCCAGTGTACGGATTCTTCCTTGGAAAAATAGTAAACTGGCTGCCGCTTAGCATCACCCATTGCCAGTGACAGTTTTATCCTGTGACGTCTGTGTAGGTGCCGGTCCGTTGCCCTCATCCCTCAGCTGCGCCTCCCGTCCCTTGGGCATATCCAAAGATTGCTTCCGGTGAAGGAACCTCGCCACTGCCGCATGTCCCCATGCCGAGCGGCTGGTTTTCGACAACAGCAGGGGAGCTGTAAACTTCAAAAGCCCAACCTTCTAACTGTCAGGTCCAGTTAAAAATAATGCGTCGTGTCTGTTGTCACCTCATTTTGCCAGAGCACGAATGTGAAAGGCTTCAGTAACTGTTTTTAGTTATGAAAATGTTCGCCACCAGAAAAGAGACCTCAAGGGCCTTGGAGAAAAACTCTTTAAAGGACTAACGAGGTCAGGATGCAGCGGTAACTACCAGCCCACTTACATGTGCGTTCTGCAGTTTGGCTGTTCGTTTCATGCGCCTTCTTGAAAATGCAGCAATGTCGTCGTGGGTATCTGGCTAAACACGAGAGAGGCAGAGAGACAGCCCAGCCTTAATTAGGCTGAGATCCGTGCTGTTGGGGCCAGCAGGGGCCCCGCGTGAGCTGAACATGGGCTTCTTAGGAGGCGTTGGCACACCACATACCCCCTCTGGACCGCTTGGGGGGCGTGGTGCAGTCACCAGACAGGGGCAGAGAGGCAAAGGCTTCCCAAAAGTTATGTAAGAAAAGCGGCTGGATGTGTGTGTTGGAGAAACAACTGAGGAGAGTGGATAGAAAATGGCGGTCGGTCGGCCGGGGAGCTGGCATGCAGTCTGTGGCGTTAGGGGTTCTATTCATAGACCTGTAATTAAAGGATGCTGTTAAGTGCAGTTGTGAACCGTCCACTTCAACAGCTGCAATCAGTTTGTTTTTTCACTTTTCCCCTCCGCTGCATCCCCCCTTCCCGGCCCTTTTTTTTTGCGTTTCTTTACTTGTTTATTAGCTGTGACTCCAAGGTCAAAACTAAACAAATGTTTGAGTGGTAGGAGCTGCAGTGGGGTCATCGCTCGGTGTGGTCGGGATGGAGCGGGGCGGCGGTGTGAGCCTCTATGAGCTCGAGATGCCCCCGGAGACTGGCGCTGTAATTCTTCTCAATCACACAACTGATAAGCATCGAGGGATCTGCCCCTCTGCCGCAGATTAGTGTGGCGTGTTCTGTCCCGTGGAGTATCTGCAGCCGATTCTTAAAGGGAAAGAACCCTCCATGCCCCCCTCCCCCGTGAGTCCTGTGGATGTGAACCTCACACCTCCTGTCCACCCCTCTGTCATTCCTCTCAGCCAGGCTACAGCCAATCCACGTTGAGAGTGGTCCTCAGGTGGTTGTGAGTGAAGCTTACTGTGAAACGGAAGGTTAGAGGTTTAAGTCCCCGGAAGAGGCCCCACGTCGTCCCTGCGAATAAGGCCCTTTGTGTGAAATCTCTAAAGAAAAAACACTTGCATTTGATCAAGGGTGGGCCATAAAAAATCTGAGATGTCTCTCTCCATAGTTATCGTTGAGTCGAATTATGACTTTCAGCAGCCAGGGAAGCATGGAGTGATCTGTCAGGCCACTGGCTATTTGGTTTAATGGGGCAGGGGATGCATGGGTCTTCATCGCATATGATTCACAGTCTCTGGGCCTCTTCTCTTCTCCCATTCCTAGCTGGTGGGAACTCCTGGGATGCCAGATTGGCACATCGGGGAATTTGGAGCGGGAGCCCCATGTAAATCTCAGGGATTCCATCAGGGGCAGGAGCTCTATCTCTTAATGCCATGATGTAATCTTCAGATGATGATGCCTGCTGTACTATAATATAATATGATGTCGTCCTCCTATAGAGAGGAGCCCTCCTTCAGGCCTCACTGATGAAATCCCTCTGCCGGGCCCTATGGTCTTTCCAGCAGTGTAACAGCCTGCATACTGGAATACAAACACTTGTTTGTTTGTTCAAAAGCACCCGTGTATTCTCTCAGAATGTCAAAACGCAAGCGTGGCGCTTTCCGAACGCCTGTGAGGTCCCACCATTTCCTGTAATCCCTTAACATTCCAGATTTTGGTTTACTTTAGACGTGTTTATTTATTAATATTTATTTACTGCTTCGCTGTAGCTAGTTCGTCACACGTTACAGCCCTTCGGAGTTGTGTTATGAGTATTTCTGAGGCTCCAGATTGAGCCCTGAGGCCTGTCTTCTGTGGAGTCCACTTCCCTCTCATTGTTTGTTCACAAAACTGTCAGAGTTGACCCGTGGCTCGCTTATTTTTTTTTCGACACTTGTGCGGTGAGAACGAACGACCCCACAACGATGCTCCAAAATGGGGGGAACTCCACCCATGCAAATGGTTTGCCCTCATAGATTCAAAACCCACACGCAGTGCATACTGCATTTGTTATTTTGTGTTTGTGTGTGTGGGGGTGGGGGGACCCACCAGATTCCTCCCTGACAGCTGTCCAGCTGGTCGAGTCTCCACCCAGGTTCTGCCATCCGCGGCTTGCCGGTCTCGCTCTGACAGTGGCCATCACTCCGGTTCTGGTCCGGCACACGGGCGGATGTGAGTGAAACAGAGGTAAACCGCAGTGGGAACACGAAAAAATACAAGAAAATTGCCAGAGTAATCCAACTTTTCTATTTAGTTGAACTACGGCATCTAAGAATTTGCAAAACTGTGAAATCTCCTCAGCTGTGGCGAATGTTTGAGGGGATTAATTAGCAAGCTGAACACCCGCCTTTAACAGAGAATGTATAAAACAGAATGACATTGTCATTGTGCTTTCTGTTTGCCTGAGAAAGGATTAGTCTCTTCATCAGCTCTGTGTACAGTCCAGCTCTTATCAGGAGATTATCATTTGACAATTTGTTTTGGGGCTTTAAAGCATACTACAGCAAAGACCTCCCTAGGCTCCTTGAGCCTCGGTGAGAATGTTTCGCACTCTCGTTATTTGTCTAGAATCAAATGCTGGGGGGGTTATAAAAGAGAAAAGGTTCTGAGTGTTAAAAGAGAATGACGGTATCTAGGCTCTGAGTGTGCGACGAAACCCAAATCGTAATCTGATGTTCTTCCACTATGGTGATGCGTGCCTTTGGACACGAGTGGGCACTAACTTCACTCTAAACCAGGCTTTTTGTCGACTCCCCCACAAATCTGTGTGTCTAACGGCAGAGTTTTTGAACCGTTTTTAATTGTAAACTAATTACCGCCTCTTGGCCAGAAAAGTGCTTTTCAATCTATTAATATCTGAGAGAGACCTGGTGGTCTGGCCGTGAAACAGATATAATAACATACTCCTTTGTTGCACTTGACTGTATATTGGATGACCCTTAATCACCCCTAATCTTTTCTTTCTCGTTCATCTTCTTTAAAAGGCCTTAGCTGTGTAGTGCGTGTGGTTAATAGCAAAGCGGGCCGAGCCGGCTCTACGCCCTAGTGTCCACGGGAGCAGCATGCCACATTTGAAGAGCACGTGTGCCCAGACAAACATGGCAACGAATCCAGCACTGGCAGCGTGGATGCCGTGTTCACCTCATGGTTGTCGGCCCTGCCGGCGTCAGTCCTCCCATTACGTTTCGAGGCATGCCTTCCAGATGAATTAAAAGTAAATAACAACCTAAAAGAAAATCTTTTCCTGGCTTACTCAGAAAGGTTAAGCTTTAGACATTTTGACTTTGTAAAAGATTAACCGTTATCAACGGTGTGGTGACCAAGGGACCGTGTTGACCTCCAGCTCCCAATGGACACTCTGCACTAGGACCCTGGCTTTTCGAGTGAGATCATCCCAGCTCTGAATGGACAAACTGGGTCTCCTCTCTCACTGGTCAGGGAGCATTCTTCCTACCCAGCAGCCTCTTCTGCCCTGAACTGGTATGCCTCTGGTTTGAATCTTTCGCTGGGAAATGTATACAGCTAGCCGATTACGATCCCCCACTGTTCACTCTTTATAATGACTTGTTTCTCATTATTTTATGAAAACACGTGTTGATAATTTGAAATTTCGAGCTCTTTGAGCCAACTGTCGGTGATTAAAATATTGCAATGCCTGAAGGACGAGTCTCGAGCTTGTCCCTTCGGTCCTCTCGTCTGCCATTACTCGGCAGCTCAGCTTTGCTCCGTCACTCTCAGAGTAAAACATCCTGCAAGAATTAATGGGATTTAGCAGATGTTTTTTATTTACAGGGTTACAAACATGTGACATTGGGACAACAACAAAACAAGACGAAGCGAAAAACCTGGACATCATTTTCTTTGCCTAGAAACGTAGTATTTATGGAAATTATAATACTGCTAGCTTGCCTCCATACTGACACATGTCTCAAACACATGTTAAATTAGAGGTTCTCACCTCTGTCCTCTTGCCAGCCATTTTAATATGATTCAAATACAGTAAATAACACTTCCACGCAGGCACGAGGTGTTATAAATAGGATGTATCAGACGTTGTTCAAGCATTTCGGTTTCCTGAAATTTTTCACTGGCTAACCAGTACAGAAAAGTCTGCTTTTTAATTTAGCTTGCCAGAGCTAACCGACTGACGCCTCTCTATAAGGCCTTGCATTTCAACAAGGCCGCAAAAGCCCCAGCGCCGGGTTCCAGTCTCCGCTGGCTTTTGGAGAACGCAGTGTACCATCAGCAAACTTGTGTCCCTGCACGCCTTCCAAGCCTCATCTGTCAAAACCTAAGGCGGGCGAATTGGGGCAGGGGTGGGGGAAAGGCAGCAAGGGGGGCGCCGGGGTAACCAGCGGAGGGGGGGTAGAGAGAGGAAGCTCCCAGATAAACATTCCGCAGTGCCTTAACTCCTAATCACTCTGCGCTTCCGTTTCCAGACTCTATAATTAGTAGGCTCTCTTTTCCATGTATTCCCAGTTGACGCAAATACTTCTTGTGGCTTGGCACCTCATTTGGGGCGTGGGTTTAGTTTATAGCCAGGCCGTAGCCTGGTTTAGTCTTCTGATACAGCATAACTAGCTAACCACCACCTAATTCTTTAGCCGTCATGTTTTCTTTTCATGTGTGCACTCTCTGTATCATATCAACCCACCAGCACTGTCGTCTTCCCCCACCAAAGAAAGACGACATCTCATCTTTGACCAAATGAGCCCCGTTTTCCCTAGAATAAAAAATTTCATGAAACTTCGTGAAAGCAGTGTGAATGGACCTGCAGCACTGCCCTCACCCCCCACCGTTGCTGGCTGCTCTGCGGCATCTCCGGGCACCACCAGTGAGGTGGGGATGCCTTTTATCCGCATGCCGTGTGCCCTCCTTTTTACGTCTGGCAAACCGCCCAATAACGAGTGGCCACTAATTAAATCTTTCTGTACCATCAACATTAAGGATGCGATGGTGGAAAATTACTAATTGTTGTTGTGAAATTATGGCTGTGAGATTTTGAACTTGGCGAGTCTTGCGTTCGTGGTAAATGTATTTTCAGTGCTTGTTCTTTGGTTTCTTTTTTACTTGACCAACAAAATGAAACATCTTAGGGAAATCTTTCCTACTGAAACACCATAACTCAGTTTTAGACATTTTTGGTTTGACCTGGTGTGGTTTGAGAAGTGTGCTGTTTACAGCCAGAGCTGTGTTTTGTCCTGTATTTTCACTAACTGCAAATAAAAAAAAAAAAAACGGCAAAATAAAAGGCTTCACCAAAAGGTCACGCCAAAGTGCAGTGCATCCTCCACTCTGAGTGTGGAAACTTCTCCAAAGAAGATGATTATGAACCAACAAATTTCCCGTAAATCTGCAAAGAGGCGATCACTCAGTTCGGTCCTTGTGTCAAGGGAAGTGTGTGGGTTGTTAATTTAAGCTATGAAATGGAACATCTGTGGTATATCGTGGTCAGACATGGTCAGCTCGTTCCAAGGGCTTTGCGTGTCGTGTTGAGATTATCAAAAGTATTAATATATTCAGGATCGAAAACAGAAGGTCCACCAAGGTCTGGGATGTAAAAGCCAGTTCTCTCGATGTCTCTGTTACCCCAGGAATGCTGCTCGTCACTGCGGACACACTGGGCCACGACTTCCACGTCTTTCAGGTCCTGACTCACCCGTGGGCATCCTCCCAGAGTGCCGTCCACCACTTGTACACCCTGCACCGTGGCGAGACAGAGGCCAAGGTAGGCCCACCCCAATCCAGCCACCTCAGCTTTCCTGGTGGGGTGGACACAGTTCTGACCATGGCGCTAACCCATCTCACCGCATTCAAGGTCAGCTACACCAGGATCACCTGGTGTCTGCATCGTATTCTCTCGCATCTCAGCAGACCCAGTTCCCTCAACGGGGAGTAGTCATTCTCAGACTGCATGCTTTGATGAGGACTCAGAGAGACTGGAGTCCATCCCAGAAAAGGTCTTGAGACCACCACAGTCAGCTTTATACATTTGTTTTCCGTACATGTTGTTAACTATGGACAGTAACCCCAAAATGTGTTATGTCTTGTAAATGGGAACGCGCTACATTGCTGGATGCTGGACGTGAGTCAGGACCTTCTGCTTATGTACAAGCAGTCCCGCTCAATGTTTACCAAGGACGGTCCGTTTTAACGACTCTGGGAAATCTGCGTTCCTAATGTTCCTTTCATCCTCTCCGTATCGCCTGGTGTTTTCTAAACACTGTCAAGAATCATAACTCGAAGGCATCTTGAGGCTCAAAGCTGTGTGTTTACATGTGTTTGTGTCTGTGGGGGCCTAAATCCAGCTTGGCTTGTTCTGCAGTTACAGCGTCATCATTTTAGCATTCTTTTTATGGCCTTTCTAGCGTTATAAGGGATCGTTCATGCAAAGAAAAACTTAAACTTTTCTTAAAAGAAGCCTTAATTGATTTGTTGGCTGGTGTAGAACGGGGGCCATTTTTTTGTGTCGTTTAGTGTGGTGCAGAATTCTTTACTGCTGTAGAATTGCTCCATTTCACCAAACGCTGTGCGTTGCCATCCAAAGCAAATACACATTACAGCAGAAACAATTTGTAAGATGGATAGGCCATGGTTATTTCAAACACTACAGCCTGTTCATTCGGTTAAAAGGAAAGGTTATGTTTCTGTTCCGTAGGTACTCTCTCTGTGCGTTTTCTGATGTTTTATGAGGAAAATATTATATTACATGATGTTAACAGTGGAATGGGGTTTTTGCCATAACACTTTTTCCCCTCCCCCCTTCGTTAATTACGTTTGTGGTGAAAGATGGCCATCGTTATGGTTCCTCTCGAAAGTTAAAGCTCTTCCTGCCAGATGAAGCCACTGCTTTTTATTCTTAATATTTTTTTTTTAAATTGGAGTTGTACCAGTATCGTTTTGGGCCTCATCCTGACTTTCATGCCCGCTTTCTGACCGTAATCAGGCGCCTCCCTGATTGTGCCAAAGGACACCTTCACTCTGAAAGGTGGGCTTCATGCACCTTACTGGAAGAGCACGGTCTTGCCTCACGTATGCTGTAAATACCGCGCGTGGAGCCTTGATGGGAGGTCCCTCTGGTGGAGACACCAGGCTGGTGCATATTGCCAGTATGCTGGAGAAAAAGTGAAGCAGACCCACGTGTATGAGATGCTGTCTGTGTGAGGCTTTAGTGCGGATCTGCTTCTGTCTTATGTCTTCTCCATCGCTCGGCAACCCCAGCTGTCCCATTTCTGCTCCTCGTGATGTTCAAACCGAGAAGAGAGGCCTGCAGGACGGCGATGGTCTCTGGAGCCTGTCTAGTGAGAACAAATCTTGGATAGATTTATTCCTGTTCTGGGTTACTCTTCAATTTCACCTCCTCCTCTTCCTCCTCGTCAGTCACCACATCACCAGAGGAGCTGGCTGCTTCATAACGTGGGAGGCTTTCAGCATCAGCATTCAGGGTCTTGTTACGGAACCAGAGAGAACATTGGGGCTTCCGTTGTAGATGGGTTTGTGGGAGTCCAGTCAGTTCCTTTGGCTGTCTCTCTTAAAATGCAGGACCATAGCACCATGTCTAGGGCTAACAGCAGAGCATACTGGGATTGTTTTGTTTACACACCCTCGGGTTGGAGGTGGTGGCCAGGGGGACAGCCTGAGTGTCACCACTATCACTGACACACCTTGTGGTCGACCCCTAGGGAGGCTGCTCTGGCCAGTTAAACTCCAGCTGTATGTCATAGTTTTGATTATGTCAGGAGGGAAAGAAACCACTTTAAAATGGCGCTTACCTCCCCCCCCACAAATGCATGTTTTCTGTAACGCTCTCACTGTGAAAAATGGTCCACGTTGTTTGTGCCTCAGATGTGAACACTGTCCTCATGGTGATGGTCACAGAGGAGTAAGAGTGAGCCAGGTGGGCGGACAGGCTGCCAAATGGTGATGAGGGGAACAGCTGATCTGCACTCTCGACCAATCAAGGGGCTTCCTAGAGTGAAACACTCAGCCATCCTCCGCCCTCACAGGCCCGCCAGTGGCCTGCATGGCCCCGGGATGAGATGGAAAGCAGGGCCTCATCCCACACACAGGTGGCTGCATCTCTCCACTCCCTCTCTGTTCAGGTCGTTCAGAGGGATCGCAGCTCGCATACAGAATCACCTGTTTCAGGAAGAATGGCCCAGAGACCCAAGCGGCAGATGAAATAATGATGTTTTACGACACCAGGTTCCCTGAAGGCTGATCTGGCCCTCGACATCTCCCTCAGAGCCACTTTGTGTCCCTTAATAAAAGACACAGGAGTAGTTCCCTGTCGATATTTTTAAAATGTCCATTTATAACACTATAATTTTGATCTTAAAATCCTGTAGAGTCTCCTACATCATTGTGAGTCTAAGTAGAGCACTTGAGACTTGAAAGATAATCTTGTTTAGCTGTGTTTTATATTTACATGCCGTCTGCCACACAGCATATTAAGCCTAGTTATGATGTGCTGTTTTGCTTTGAGAGTGTTAATAATGTTAAAAAAAACGCCTTTGGATGTGCATTAGAGATGGTCAGCTATGAAAGGGCCCCTTTGATTGCTGCGTAATAGGCTAGAAAAGACTTAATTTGAGGCCCTGAATCGCCCTTTATTCTGGCCCGCTGTAGAGCAGGTGCATTTCTTTATTTATATATTTCTTATGGGAATCAGGCTTTTAAGTAGTTACTTTTTTAATCCTTATCTTGATCTTATTAAATGAGAAAACCGAGCAAATCGTGCTGGAGTTGTTTGGAATCGGCTTGGGGTGAAGGCGTGTAGCTGCCTTTGGGACCAGGTTTCCCATGTCGAAGGAGCTGTGTGGCACTCCTTGCCATGCTGGTGAGCTGTTGCCGCCA
>JAACJT020000081.1:727920-752661 GCA_009936485.2 Gymnarchus niloticus
CTTGGGACAAAGATTTCTTTTTTTGATTGGCGGGGGGGGGGGGGGATAAATAAACCCCCCCCCCCCTTATAGAAACACTGTTGGAGGGTGATATACCCCCCCCCCCCCCCCCCCCCCCCCCCAGCCAGTGGTTCACTCATTCCCATAAATTGAAAGTTTCTTCATAAGTTCCTCATTTCTTTCACTTTCATTTCTGTTGTTTGTTGTGTATACTGCTATAATATACCAAAGCAAAGAGAAAACTTCAGTTGCCAAAGACATGAATGCTAACATTTCTCAGCAAAGTTAATGGGGGTCACCATGTGTCAACGCTATCAATCCTTTTATAATGCAAGTGCTGTGTTTTATCCGTAATTATGCACCGACCTGCCGTCGCCCCTAATATTGGCCTAGACTGCCCTCAAATAATATATTTGCCTATTGGCACTGGTGAAACTGTTCAGCCGTTTTCCTTCTTCCAGAACAAGGCTTGCCTTTTAAAGCTTTGAGTGTCACATTTAAAGTGGCAGACTGTGCACTTATGTCGATTTCCTTTGTTATATCTGGGAGCAAATCTCTGGGTACACGCACTCTCCATGCACACTTCCATCTCTCTGAAGGAGACCCTGTTATATCAACTGCTGCCCACTTTTCTCTGCTTTAACTTCTTTTTAATTATTGTCTTTTGCCTCCTACTTGCTTCACAGCAAAATTCTGCCTGAGCTTTTTTGTGAAGGGAAATTCTGCTTTATAGCTCTAACCCATTTTGACCTGAGTGTCCTGGACACATACAAATTTTTTATTGTTCCTAATATATGCTATGATATTTTTGAGTGTGTTTTTTAATACAGAACTGAAGCTGTAAAGCCCAACAGTCTAGGGATTTGTGTTCTGATTTTTCGTCTGTTTCAGCTTATTACTTGGTGTGACATCACCTGACCAGGAACTGTGGGCATAGATCATTTGCTAACTCTAGGCACTGTAAGCCTGTCAGCCATTCATTTGATTAACGATCTGTAGCAACATGCTGAATACCCCAGTTGTATTTCTGTTAAATGCCTCTTGAAGCACACTTGAATATAAGCTACTACTTTCTCTTTCATATTTAATCACTTTTACAAAATAAGCAGAGGACCAAAGATGGCTCCGTGCTACATGTTTACCATAATGCTAGAAAACGCTAGATAACGGGCCAGAATGTCAATGCTACTTTAGTCTTTTCACCTGCAATGCATCAGTCTTATCAGTCAGTAGGGCCCAGTTTGCTGTTTACAAACTGATTTATGTTAGCAAGGTCAGCATATTTGCTATCGACAATGTACTGGGTCCATGAATAACATCTATAAATGAAAGTGAATAATTAGCATAAATGAAAGTGAACATGGCTGTTGAAACAGAACAATAATATTTACCTAGCAGTGGCAACTGATATACAACTAAGCTAATATAGGCAAATGTAGCCAGAAATGAAAAACAATTAAGAATTGCTGGTGTTTGTGTTGGAATTGTTCATGCTACTGCTCCGCTAGTTGGTGAAGAGGTAAACAAGATGGGCAGATGTCCCTCTATTTTGGCAGACATTCCCATTTCTCTCATACAGTTTCCATCACCGAATCCAATGCCCTGTTTCTTCCTGTTAGGGATATGTTGTGTACCTTGTTCATTTTAGGGGCATGACAGGCCAACTCAAAAAAACCACAGTGTTAGGGGGGTGGGTTGAAAATAGGGGTGCAATGACTGTGATAACCTGTACCTCAGCATTTCTGTCACTAAAGCCACCCCCCCACCACTAAAAGTGGTTCTGATTCACTCGCTCTGCTAAGTGCCGCTGCTTAGCAGCCCAAATTGAAAAGGTGGGGCTAGAGCTCTGGACCTTGAAAGAGGAGAAGAATAAAGAGCTGGGGGGGGCGAGAGTCCAGAAAGGACCGCCGCTCCATCACTTAAGCAACATGAGAGGGGGAAAAAGACAGAAAGTGACAAATTATTAACGGTCCCGCGGCCACTTTTAAAGTAACAAAGGGAGCAGCAAGCGGGAGCCAAAGGCATTGACGTTTCACCTCATGGGCTGCCCTCCCCTTTAATTAGCTACAGAAGTTAAATTAACCTGCTCGTGGAGAGGGAGGGAGCGTACCAGGACTGTGCTCGGCATGGGGGCCCCCTTGTTCTGTCAGATCTCGCCCCTTCAGTGTTGTGCAGGGTTGGCCGGGCAAAACCAATGGGACCCCCCCCCCCCCACTGCGCATCCTGGCATGACAATTCCCTTTTTGATTGTTTTTAAAGAAACAATAGAAATACTGAAAAAAGCTTGTCTTGAAAGAGACTTGTTGATGCGGCAAGAGAATCGGGGAGAAGGAAAGTGGAGGTGGGGGGCAGAGGTTGTTGCTTGCTGGAGTGTGTTGCATGGCCATGACAGCCTATAACTCTAATTACTCTTTGATCTCAAGCAGACAAAGCTGCCAATTAGTGCACTCGACAGTGAGTGTGGTCCACGAGATGGGATGTGTAATTAAATAAGAATTTGAGCCCGTAATGGGAGTAAGTGCCCTTCCTCGGTGGTGGCCTGGTGTTGTGTCTGCTTTTCCTTCTTGGTTTGGTCTGGTATCGTTAGTGGCTATGTGGGTCGAGGCTGTGTTGCGGTATATTGTTGAGTGGGTATTAGCACGAAAATATGAGTGATGGCTAGAAGAGACTGGGCATGTGACACGGGCCACAGGGCCTCCTTGCTAACAAGCTCCTGTCTTGCTAAGGCTCAAAAAATGGTTCCTGAGCCATTTATTATGTAACTACCCATTTATCAAATAATGTAAGCAAAAACAGATTTGTTAACAAACACAAGCTCCAGATTTGAGCCTATAAAGCTCTTAACAAAATAACGGCCCAGCTTTCTGTCTGGACATCTGTAACAGGATGTACGTCCACCGTGCTGCCATCTATCTGTTGTTTCACTCTTTTCTTTTTCTTAGTCTTCTTGCTTCTCGTTCTTGTTACTGTATCACTCTCAATCTCCCTGCATTCAGTTCCATTGCTTATGTGGTATTTTATAACATTTCCATGCATTCTCTTCCAGAAGCTCTGTGGATAAAGCATTTATTTTCCAAACTGCTTATCCAGTGGAGGGTTAGAGGGAGCCAGAGGCCTATCTGAGGCAGAATGGGCCACCACCCCATTGCGAGGTGCAGTCACACGCTACTGGCAGTTTAGAAACACCAATCAGCCTAAACCACTTGTATTTCACCTGCTAGAGCAGTGTTTCCCATACCAGTCCTCGGGGACCCCCAGACGGTCCACGTTTTTGTTCCCTAACCAACTCCCAGGGAACTGGGAGAGAGCAAAAACGTGGATCGTCTGGGGGTCTCCGAGGACTGGTTTGAGAAACACTGTGCTAAAGGAAACCCATGAAGCACAAAGAAACCGGTGCGTATAAAATGCACACACAGAACAAAGGCAGGATTCGAACTACCACCCACACAGGTGCTGGGCACTATACTGAACCACCATAGGTAGGCAGTTAAATGTAGTTGAAATATATACCATAATACTTAAGCTCTGGCAAATTGCCACTGATTTAGCAGCTGTTCGAGAACTTGAGGTACGATGCAAACATGTTTTATGGCAAGAACAAGTGTCTGTACAGCTGAAAGCAATATGACTGTAAATTCAGTGATTCATTCCAATCTGTCTCACAAAGGGGTTGCAGGACCACCTGTGGAAAACACATGTTCTGCATACAGCAACATTTCTCCCGCCCCCGAGAGTGTTGCATCATGGGATGCAGATATTGCTTGGAGAATCATACTAACAAAAAGTCTGATTTCTGACATAGAGGCACCATACTACCTTTATCATATGATGTATGGTCCATGCAATGTTTTATTTTGCTTATTCACACACAGGTGGATGCATTCTCTTTTCTATCCATCCATCCCTCCATCCTGGAGCAGATGTGGCAGCAGAATACACTCTGACCAATCCATCACGAAGCAGTCACTCACACACACTCACACATGTAATTGCACCCTATAGGACATTTAGACAGCTTTCCTCTGTTATCTCTGTTTCTGCTTTCTGAGGTCTTATTGCACATCATCATCATCATCATCAGCTTTGGATAAAATAGCAATCATTTCAGAGAATGCTGTTTTTGTTCATTTTGCTTCATCTTTTAGACAGACTGTACAGTTAGCTGTAGTAGCAGTAAACGGTGACAGGATGAAGTTCATAAAACAGCCATGACAGATTTTTACCCACCCAGATGAGAGTGCACAAAGACCTATGGGTGGCATTTGCTGAAAGTGTCCTTGCAATAGTAGACGGTACACCAAGCTGTTTTCCTCATCCTTCTCTCTCTACTTTTTTTTTTTGCAGGCCAAAACAACACAGTCGGTCAGGCTGAGCCTCAGAGGAGCAGCCAGGCCAAAAAACCCACCCGGTAATTGTATTTAATTACCCCCTTTTCCTGCTAATACCACAAGAAGCACTGCTCTCCTGGACCCTAGGAGGAAAAGAGAGGGAAAAATGGAGGTGTTTAACACCTCATGTGGAGGTTAAAAGCTGGGGGCACTCCTAAGGGGGGTGCGCATGTGTGGCACTCTCCTAAGCCTCTTAATTATGTCCTTGATGACTCGGACGCTCCTGTTTTCACCTGGAGCAGCCTGTATCCTTGGACAACAGCAAACGGGACACGGGGGACCAGGAGGAGGAAGGGGGGTAGCGAGGAGAGAGGGGAGCCATCCTAGCCAGAGTCCATTTGTGAACATTTGTACGTGCTAATAGTTCAAACAAGCAATTACATTTCACAGCCTGACTATTACCGGAATGAATACCCCCCCTCCTCCCACGGGACCTTTATTTATCTAACTTGGCTTCGGCTTTTGAGTATCAATGCCTTTGAATCCAGATCGATGCTCCATCCCTAATTGGATCGGTCGACAATGCAGGAAAGTTTAGGGACGATCAAAAATCAGCTTTGCCTGGGAATGTACTCTATAGACAAGAAAATTGAGGTATTTAATAGGCACTGAGCATGGGCCTCTGTGGCTCCTGTCCTGTTTTCGGAGCTGTGTAGTGAGCCGTCGGGCACCGAAGGACCCCTGAGAAGATTGTGTGCCCATGCAGAATGGGGTAGGTGCCCCAGCTTTGTGCCACAGAGAGCAGCAGTGCAATGCAGGACCTTTCCGACATACCTCTCCATGGGTCCTTTTCAAATGATATTAGCTCATATAAAAAAGGCGACTCCCTCCCTGGGGTGGCACGCAGCTGAACTTATTAGACCGTGCCAGAGGCAGCATTCTGAGGAGCGTGGACATCTGTCGATCAAACTTCGGTTGTCATGGTGACTAAGAGGAGACGGGCCACCACGGGCTAATTGTGTTTTAACTTTGTTAGGCTCATTGTTCCACAGCTGTCCAAGGTCCCTGCAATCTTGCAGAATACATCCACTGAGGTCAGTGTACTGCCCACACACTCATCTCCGTTCTCCTGGAGTATCTTTGTTCCTTTTACAGCTGTGACGCAGTCCTTGGGTTCCTCCTCACTCTCTTCAATTCTCGCTTCAAAACAACCACAAAAAGGTCAAACGCTTGTTTAAATGGAAAGCAAATTTTTTTTTATTGAGTGACTGTAAGGGGAAAACACTTCTAACCCTCATTTCAATTAATTATGACCCCTGTTTTGAAAATATTGGACATACCATATATAGTACCTAAAAAGATTATAAGTGCCCATATATGCCTTATGTTAATTTGATATTACGGTATCTATAACTGAGGAAACATGAGTTCTAACTCCAAAACTCTAAGGCAAGCGTCAATGATAAAGGTCGATATTTTCACTTGATGCCTGCTGAAGGGGCTATAAACTTACCTGGGTTGAAAAGCTGACCAATTAGTAAATATAAGAGAGGCCAAATTCCGGGTGTCACATGATATCTATAGCGAGTGTAGTTAAAGATGCGGCAATGATTAGGCACCCAGGGTGATTACACTTTTAGCTGTCCATTCAGGCTCCTTTTGTCGCTTTCCAGTCTTCCCAGCTGCAACCATGTGTCTTCAAGATGGGTGACAGTGAATTGTCATGTTTCCTTTTGGTTTCTAATTTGTCCCTTTTTGATCCAAGGTTTTTTTTGTCCCCTCTCCCTCAAGACGATGACACAAGCGGCCTTGTTATCTCCCCAGCGGCGGAGAAATGGGGGGGGTGTGTCGCACCCTTTACAGAAAATCACTTTAAAAGCCTGGCTGACAGGTGTGCCGATTCAGCCAGATAGACCATTGTCATGGGAGGCAGGGACATGAACATGAGACGGGGTTCTTTCCAGCACCTTTTAGCCACAAGGAACATCGCAGCCTCACCCGTCCTCTTGTCTCCATGGCTTCAGGGCCGGACTCTTTTAGCAAAGTGGAAAAGCTTTATCACTTTGCTATCCGAGATCTTGCCTGCCAACCCCCCCCCCCCCCCCTTGCGCGCCCCCCCCCCCCCCCCCCCCCCCCCACAGAGCCATACTTTAATCAGCACCGACCGACGAACAGAGTAAGGAAACACCAGTGGTATGCAGAGGGGGGTTTGTCATTAACTGTCATTGCCCAGGCAATTATGCTGTGAATCGTGAAGATGGACCGAGATGAAACAGGCCCAGGTACATATTTGGCCTGTTTGTTGGGGGGGGGGAGGGTGATACCCTGACAGCTAAAGTGACCTGTGTCACGACTGACCCCCCTAGCCTCTTCACTGCAATCTTCCATTCCTCTGGGCTCTGTCAGAAGAGCAGACATGATAATGAACGTTCCTCTCCACCTTTTGTCTCTGCTGCATGGCTGGAATGTTTGGGGAGATGGTATCTGCTGTGGCCCGGCCTGCCGTAAGTCTCTGAGACACAGCGTCCTGCAAACACTGGCTGATTGTAGCAAGCCCTGTGCCCAGCGTCAGACCTTCTAAAGAGCCTTTTTTACCCAGGTCTGGGGTTTCAGATTCACCTGGCAGATGCTCCTATTCAGGGTGACTACCATGTATAACCTGCATTAAGGTTAAACAGAAAGAGGTGTTTGAAGCGATGTGTTCAGCTTCATCTGCTTCAGAGTCACGGTCTGTTCAGCACCCAACGTTGTCTCCCCTGTCTCACACGCGCAGGTGCAGGACATCTGCTTCAGCCACGACTGCCGCTGGGTGGCTGTCAGCACACTGCGGGGCACCACGCACGTCTTTCCTGTCAACCCCTATGGCGGGCAGCCCTGTGCTCGCACCCACATGTCGCCCCGTGTCGTCAACCGCATGAGCCGCTTCCAGAAAAGTGCCGGGCTGGAGGAGATCGAGCAGGAGCTGAGCAGCAAGCAGGGTGGCCGCTGCAGCCCCGTGCCTGGGCTCTCCAGCAGCCCCTCGGGGTCCCCGCTTCACGGTGAGTCCAGTTCTCCTGTGGGGGCAAGGAGGCAGGTCCTTTCCCTTGCTTGTTTAAGTCCCATTCACACCATCTTCTCCCCTAGACACAGCTCACGCCAGACTGAGCTCAAATGGCTAGCAACCCGGAAGTTTCAGCTTTTAATTCCGATATTGCAACTGCATTTGTACCCTTGGGCAAAAGTCTTGATGCTAAAGCAACCTTGGTCAGCATTTCTGTGTGAGCGGCTCACTACAGCAGATCCTCTGGGAACGCCGGTGACCGCTGGAATCGGGGACGCAAGAAACTCTCACTTCTGTATCCAAGGTGTGAGAGGAGTGAGTGAAGGTTCATTATGTAGCACTTCAAACCAGGAGCGTTGTCACACAGCACTTCACAGAACCCCGGGCCTGAGGTATGCAAAAAAGTACAAGACCATGTTGTGTAGTGTCAATTCAGATTAAAAATCAGCACGACAGGCATCATGCTGTGCCAAAAAGGGGTGAACTGAGGCCACCTGGGTGGACCTTGGGCAAGCTATGACTCTCCTGTCAAAGGCCTGTTGTGTTTGTCAAAACATCTCTGGATGCAAACGAGGTCGTGCCTTCTAGTCCCGATTCTGCACTTATGTTTTAAAAAATGTACATGTGTGCCCCCCACTTCTTGTCAAGTGGTGTGTGCTAATAGTGCTGTTTACACTGCCCCCCCGGAAGCCTTCGAAGCATCATGTGGCTCAGTTAATCAGTACCCTCCTTGCCAGATGAGATTTGCATGGTGTGCATTAGCGAGGGCCGACCATGCCATGTTGAAGATGGGGGGGGGGGGCTTGTGGGTTTGTGGAGCCTCCTGGAGAGTCCCATAGACCTAACCTGCTGTCAGGGACCCAGACTTATCCATCACCCCCCCCATCACTACCACCTTCCCTTCAATAGCAGCAATTTCTCCACTTTCCCTCTGCTCCTGGGCTTGATTCCCATTCCCCCCATTAACCCCCAACCAAGACTCCGTTTGCGTGGCTTCCTAGCCCAAATATTAATTACCCACGTCGCCCCATGTGTGAGGCGGTCAGAGATGACATCAGCGGGCCAGTATGCACCCGCATGCCTGACGCTGGAGTCTCTGGTAGCAGCCGTGAAGGTTCGTCTCAGGAAGCGTGTCGTAAATCAGACTCCATTTTCAAAGGGGCCCAGTGGGGCCCCACCTGTCAGCAATTAGTCGTCTCGGCGTCACCTTACCTCAGGATCACGGCCGGGCAAATGTGCCCAGCCTGGTGCAGAGACAGACCTGAGCCTGATATGAAAAACAATTCCCAATTAGATTGAGACGGGAACCATTTACGCAGCCCATAGATATAATCCGTTATGGAAAAAGCACACCGTATCTTTATTCCATACACACCCCCCCATGACTGTGGTTTAACATATATCAAAACCAGGGCTGAAGGCCAGGGACACTTTCATCTGGCTTTTGCATTGACATGAAAGGCAGCTGTGTGCTATCAGTGAGCAGGATGCAGTGTTTTTGTTAACCCTTCAAGCCTGGAGGTGGGTTCATCTGCTGCTGCTGCCCCCCCCCCCCCCCCAAGGGTCTCTCGTGGTCCTTCTCCAAAGAACCCTTGTTTAGCGACGCCTTGGAGATCCTGCTTTTAGCGTTAGGCACTGTTGTCCGTTTCATTGGGAGCAGTCCACATGGAGGAATGTTTTTCCTCACCACGGTTTTTGGAAAAGTGTGTTTTCTCATGCAGATATTACTCACCGTAACTGTCGCTCAGGCATTGCCGCCGTGATTTACAAACGCCCCCCATTTCTCTGACAGAGTGACTCGTGTGGTTGAAACTCCACTGCAAAGTCACTTTCTAATTTGTGTTCATGTGACAGCTTTGACAGTGCTATTGTGTCATGTGAACAGTTTGGTAAGGCGAGAATTTACGAGTGTGTGAGAATGTCTGAGATTAATCTTCAAGCTCACTACGCTGCCTTTCCCCTCATTTGTTTAACCCAGTTGTGTACATGGGTACGTACTGTATGTTCACAAGTGTTAAAACAGCCTACTGGATTTTTTTACACTTAAATCTTTGAAACATTGTGGTCTCTTTATTCATTCTTCTCTGAAATATATTGTGACACATCTCACAAATCAACAAATGGAGTGTCAGGGCTGTATGTTTAAATAGGGCATTGAAATTTCAAAGGCACATTTCTGTTTCCCAGCTTTGGGTTTTAGACCCAGTTCACTCCCAGGAGCTGTCCAGTACATTTAGGAAATTATCTAACTGATGCAGATGCAGAAATACAACAAAAAAAAATGTTATCAGGGTGTTTGCTTTCCGTCTACTGAGTTTTGAATACAGACCCGTGGATGGAAATTAGGCAGCAGAAATTAAATGACGCATTTTAAAAGGCAAAACGTAATAGTCACGCCAGCAACACTGTGACTATCATACATAACAACACGTTGAGGTTTTTTTTTTTTTGGGAAGGAACTCAAAAGTACACATCCTCTGGCAGCAAAAATAGAAGCTATGATTACATCCAATGAAGAAGAAATGCTAATCTGTTTTTTTTTTCCTCCCCCCATTCCAATGTTCCAAGCTGTGATATGTTGTTGAAGGGGCACTATATTACCCCGATTATCCTGAATTACTGTGGAATCCACTTCCTCACTATGTGGTGTAAGAGTCGGGTTCCTCTCTACATGTTTGCCCTGGCGACTGCGGCAGCCTGAGTGGGGAAGTCCGGACTCGCGCACACTTTCCTAAATGTGCCCGGCAAAATTAACTGAAATAACGGCTCTGAAAGAAGTCTCGCGCGGACGACTGCCAGAAAAAATAACTCTGTTATTTCTATTTAGTGTTAATCGGTCCTTTCATGTGAACCTGCCTGTCTCCAAATCCTGTACTTTTTTTCTTAAATCTCAGTATCAGCAGCTTAAATGCTTGATTGACCCACGGATGTGGGTCCGCTTGTAAACGACTGTTTTTGGGTTGCCGGGCAGCAGAGCAGGCGGAACTGGCAGTGCCGCCCTGGCTAGAGGATTGTCTGGATCCTGGTCTCCGAGCAGCCGCTTTCTGCTGAACACTCAACGTATGCTTGTAGTGTGGCATTTTGGTATAAACAGCACAGTTGGACAGTTTTTTGTTTTTTTTTCTCAGTCCTGCCGTTCCTGTACGGCACCCTGGCCTGCGGTAAATCGAAACAGAGCTTTGGCCCCGGGAGGCACCGATTCCCCGCTGATAAACGGACATTTCCTCTGTGCCGTTTAAAAGTCAACACGGAGCTTGCTTAGGTTGCTTGATCCATTCTAAGTTTTTTTTTTTTTTTTTTTTTTTTTTTGTCTTGGAGCTTAGACACATGTGGGCTTAGCTGGACCTGACTAAGTCCTGGGCGAGGTGGCTCTCCTCAGCTTGAAGAGCTGCACTTTTGGTCCCAGCATTATGGTACACCAGCCGTGCCCTGGAGTTCCTGTGCTCCGTCTATAAGCTCAGAATATCTTTATTGTCATTGTAACGGGTACAACGAAATTAAGTGCAGTCCCTGTGTCAGGGCTCTCATTGATATTTATACAGATCTTAGGAAACCGAGGCTGTTTTCAGTAATTATAAATCTCCATAAAATATTTTTAATTTTCTTCCCATTCTGGCCGTACAGAACGGATGCCGTCTGGATACCATGATGAGTTCCGCAATGTGATTTGATGTTTGTGTGTCGTTTGTAGACACCCTGTGAGACGTGTGCTTAATTCTTATGCTGAGCAAGTCGTGGGTGGGACCTTGGGTTCAATTTCCCTCCTTATTCTTTTTTTTGCTCCATGTTTGTTTGTCCTTGCTGGCCCTTTAATACCTGGAGGCAGCGTGATGAAGGACTGGTGTGTACCAGGCTAATGCGTAAAAGGGGGATGGTTTTTCTTCTGTAATGTCATTTCAGAAAGACTCGGCCTCTTGCCCCAGTTATGCTTTTACATGGGAGTGGGATTTTTGCCCCTGGACTGAGAATATTGTGTTCCATCCTACAAAAGCTAGAAAAGAAGGTGGTGGTGGTTGGGGGGGGCTAAATGTGAAGTACCTTAGCTGTCCTCTGTGTGGCGCTGTTTTCTCACGTTTCCTTGGCAAGGCAAAGACCTGTGGCTGTAGTCAGTTCTGATTTCATGCCAGAGAGAGGGAGCAAGAGGAAAAGACTTGGAAAGCTTGAATTGTGTTGCTGAGTTTTTTTCTCCTCTTTTTTTTTCTTGATACAAATCTAATCCAGCAAAAGAGCTAAAACCACACTGTAATTTGTACTGGGTTTTATGAATGGCCTCCTTAAACAGAATGGAAATCCTTTCTTTTTTACTTTAAAGAAACATTTGAAAATGTATATGTTTTTGTTATTTAAGGGCTTGCTTACCTGAGGAGGCCAGCTATGACCTCTAAAGGGCAGGATGTATTTATTTTTACATTTTCTCGCTGTCTGAAGCATTTGTTTCTCAGGTGGAAGTGACGTTACACTTGTCTGTAACATCATGGCAGTGCGTAAAGACTATGAAATAGTTAGTACAGATACTGTTAAATGTAGATTATTTTAACTGATGCCACAAATGAGTCTTTATAGGTTTATTTCTTTCATTTTTTCCATTTTACTACAAGGCACCTTGTTGCTCATGTAAAAGTGAAATTGATGTTTTGGTTCTGGTGTTTGAAGCTGCATGATGCCTTGAGTGTTTGATTAATTGGTACCCCAGCTTAATTATAAACTCTCAAAAATAACTAAATTAAAGGAAAAAAGGGGCCTTTGAATAAACAGTAAATTATGTGTGCAAATATAAATTTTCTCTTTTGAAAGGTCTGTGTTTTAAAACCCAAAAACAGTTTCTATTTTGTTATGGCATTGTTTGTTCTGTCGTATTCGTGTTTTAATGATTCAGTTTTGAATTTTTGCTTTGGATAGCACATCAACACTTTCAATCGTGTTGCTCTGAATCACTCCACGCTCAGATCTGATGCCAGCTTGACTCAATGAAGGGAATTTCCAAAAGCCGCACAGCAATCGAACAACTTGTTTGTCCTGGGAGAAAAAAAAAATTAGCATTCTCCACATTTTTGGTTTGTGCTGAGCCAAAATCCGCATCGTAGTGTTCGTGGTTAACTGGTGGTTTCCTGCTGTATCCCCATGTAGGTCCATCCCCAGTACTCAATATGTCCAAATTCTAATGCAGCAATTAGGGAAAATCTGTGTGGATAGTATCAGTTCTGTTAGACTTGTCCTACTAGGCCCATACGATTATGATGCAGAACTGGGCCGTGAAGACAGCATGGTTTCCCGTCCATGCCTGTGTCCCGCCTTTGAGGGGTCGTGTGAAAGCCCTCTGATGTCCTCTTATCGGTCAGCGCGGGCTGCGATGAAGCGTGCCATCCTTTCCCACTGTACAGACCCCCCCTGTTTGGCGCTTCTCATGACCCCAGTGGGTGTGGTGTTGGGGGGGAGCATGAAACCTCCTCCTGCTCTCTGACATTTGTCTTTATAACTGAGCACGCTGAAGGCTGTCTCATGGGACTGGAGTCTCCCATGACTCTCCCCAATTCCTGAAATGATCACTTCCATTTTTCACGACTGTCTCATGGGACTGGAGTCTCCCCTGACTCTCCCCAATTCCCGAAATGATCACTTCCATTTTTCACAACTGTCTCATGGGACTGGAGTCTCCCCTGACTCTTCCCCCTTCCTGAAATGATCACTGCCATTTTACATGACATTTTATGTTCTATTTGTTATCATTCAAATTGTTCGGAAATATCTTGAACCCTCCTTATGAAATGTTCTTACCATTCATAAACTCACCCTGATTTTAAACCTGAAATACTTATATGCCTTTTTTATATAAAATTTATAACATAATAAATTATGTAATATGATAATATTAAGATATGAACATGTTTAAATCCTTCTTCACATATATACTTATGTGTTATACTGTCTGAAAAAATATGAAATGGTATTGCAATATTTCTAAACTTATTTTGCTTCCTTTATGCTTGAAATCATGCTCTTTTATTTAATTTTTTACTTGTCCTGTTTGCTTATATATGATATGAGATTTTTGCAGTTATCTGTGAATTGCACAGGAAGTGAATCTGTCCTAAGAAGAACAAAGTGAGTGGATTTGTTTTTAAAAAATATGAATCATTTCAATTTCTTAGTGATATTTACCTGAAACTGGAAATTGTTTTCCATCTGTATGTCATGAGACGTACGTGCCCCTCTTTCACAGAGGTCACATGGGAAATGGGATATTTTAATTGTGCTAACGAGTTACACTATGCGTCAGTTCGAGAATGCACAGAAGGGAAAGTTCAGATCTGGAACCGATCAGCTGCGCTGTAAGGCGTTTGATTAATTAGCGTGTTCCACAACATGCGGTTTTATGGCGCTTGCATTAATTAAAGAAGCCTTAACATGCCCGTCCTTTCTAGCACGTCGCCAGCTGTTACGTAACCTCCCCTGCACTATCAGCAGGTTCTTGCTGGGTTTGGTCCCCGGTGCCTAGAAGTAGTTGTGTTTGCCCCAAATTTGTTAATCAAAACATCGAATTCGAGTTAAATGGACTCAGTACCTGTGTGTTTGAATAAGTGTGTGCTTTATATGATTATGTAGGCTGCGTTTTAATTAGGCTTGTTTGTGGCCATGTGGGTCATTTGACTATTTATGCACCTCTGAGAGTTGTGAGAACAACGTATAGCAGTTCTCTAATAACGTTAATAATTGCTCTAAATCTCTGTGTGCGTTAGTTAGTCTCACTATTTGTGAGGTTTGATTTGATGTAGTGGCATTTAGTTATCTCTGTAAAACGCTCAGATTCCTCACCGGTGTGGTAAAGCCAGACCTAGGCCTGTCACATTAGCCAAGCCCTTCTCATACCGCAACTGGGCCCATCTGAGCCCCCCCTCCAAAGTGAGAGGGGTGCTAGCACCCAAGCCAGATCCCAGTAGCACCGCTCCATGCGTTCCTCCTGTTCCACCACTGCCTTCTCTCGGCTGATTGGTGGGAATTGGCCGCAAGATGGCTTCTCTCATTAACTTTCCCAGCGTACTGAGCATCAGCTATCTAATGTTGTCACACATTAATCGTTGTGCAAACACTTTTATGAATCAAACTGAAAGTATGTCTGCAGTTCATACCCCTGTGTGACCTGCTGGGATTAGTGACACGTGTCCGTTGTCATCTGACCATTGGCTGTTCTGTGACCGAACCTAGAAGTCCGGCCTGCTCCCCTCATCCCCGAGCCCGGTGTCATCGCTCTCCATTTTTTCCTGATATCGTGCCACCCCTACGACGCACCGCCTGAAATGCTACTGTTATGATGCGAGTGCCACCGGTTGCCTGTGCCGGATGTCTCAAACAGACTGGGTACGGCATCTTCGTGGTGTCCCTGCAGCACGGAAACAGAAACAAATAAGTTAACACACAGCTGATTTTCATCCCGGTGTGTTGGAGCAATTCTTAACAACACGCAGCCGCTCCTATTTGCCTTGAGCACTTGAGAGATTTGAATAAGCTCGTGTTCTTCATTATTTGTGTTTTATCTGAGTATTGTGATGGGGGGCTCGGCAAAGAAATAAAGAGGACATTTCATGTGGACAACACATCCAAGCCTCCCCCCCCCCCGATTGCAGACTTTGGTTAGCAGGCGCGCCTCTTGAAAGGCATTGTGGGGGACACCCCCCCGGACTCCTGGAAGCCCGTTTCTTTAAAAGCGTTCCCATTTACTCATGGTTTCAGAGGGGCCTGGCACCCTGCCATTTTCACATAGACTGGCTTTGACCCTGCCGCGCGCCCGAAAATAGCAGGCGAGCGGAAAGGCGCCCCTCCAGGAGGAGCCCGTTCCCTCATTCCGCGTTACCTGGGACTCGCCGCTGATGTCTTTTCCACCAACCTCCCATCTCTTCAAAAAACTGTAAATCTTCTGAAGTTTATTTTCTTTGCAGCATCTGTGTTTTATAATGGCCCTTTTAATTTGTTTTCACTTCGTCCGCCGGGATTGGTTTTGTCCGGCACGTTCTGGCCACCCCCTCCCTTTGTTTAACCCCCCTCCTTCCTCTGGAAGTGAGTGTTTTAATAATGGTAGTTCTGGGAATTTGCACTGGGCGGCTTGACATGACAGTGCTGCAGCACAGCGGCCGTTGTCCCCCCTCCCCCCCCCCCTGTGCACCACACTTCCCCTTTATTCCTGCCTCCTGTGCGTGTCCCCCCCCCCCCCCCACCACATTGCAACATGTCTGGGAAACTTGGCTGAGCAAAAAAGGCACGAATGAATGAGACATTATATATCAAAGTATTCTGAGGCTAAGTGTCTAGTACCGCATGTGGCAGCCGAAGACTTCTCCATAGTGGGACCTTCATTTGTTAGGCTGGCCTTGTTAGGCCACCATGACTTCATCTGTGTGTCATCCTGGGGCAGCAACCAGAAAGGGGATCCCTGTTTGTGTTTATGCAACGATCCAGCCGGCCAATCAAATAGCACCGGCACGAAGCTTGGATCTTCGATCAGATGATTCGATTCACATGGTGTATTGGATGGGGGGGGGGGGGGGCACAAGGTATCATTGGCAGGGAGGCCTGGAGCAACCTATCAGAAGGAGATGCAAATGAGTGCCAGTGAGCTTGAACAGTGGGGTCAGGTGACGGGGTGACCTCCCACTCCTCCAGGAGTGGGGCCTGGGATGGCTGCGGATTTGCATCCCTGGATCTTCTTTCACAGGGTGTCACGCATTGGTCATTAATCAAGCAATGTCCCCTTTGCCTCCCTATCGGCGCTCCCCGACTTCTTTGATTCATGGCGACCTGGTGTTGGATGTGCCGGCATGTTCTATACATTTTAAATGTTTATACCCTTTCTCCTCCAGAATGTTATGTCATTAGGAGTGAGGATGATCTGAGAAGGGTGGCCATAATTAGCATTGCGCCTGTTGTCGGTTTGCTCGGCCGTCAACTCAGCTCCTCCACGACCAGCTCATTCGGCAGTTCAAAAGGCAGGTCTCGCTCGGCGTCCGGGTGTGCGGGGGTTAAGCCAGTGTGCCGAGGGAGTGGAGTGTCCTTTTGGAAAGATGCTAAATTCATTAAGATTTTTCCTCCTTCCTCTCTTACTTTTAAGCCCTCTGAAGCACCATTATGGATTTTCAGTCTGCTTCCTGTTGAGATTCCTTTTCCGTCCCGTTCGCCGTCAGCACAAAAGGTAGCCGCACTGGGGGTGTAGCGGCTCTGGGACGTGAAGGGCCCTCACTGGGCTGGCTCAGCGTGGATTTGGGGCCGGGGGGCTTGCATAGCGTCTTCTCAGAAGCCCCTCCAGTTATTGAAGGATGTAAGTCCTAAATGGCCTCTCTTTGTTTAATCACAAAGCAGGCATTTCACAGTATTAAGGAAACACAGAGAAACTGGTTAATGATCTAAACCCCCTGCCCAAAGCACTGGTGCACGTCTGCCCAGAGTGCTTTGATTCCCTTATAATCAGAGCAGCTCTCTTTCATTGTGATCTCACCCCCTCCCCTTGTTTGTTGTTCCTTTTCCTATGGGGCCCCTTCCTTTTCAGTCTGTGGCCAATACATTTTAACCTTTCTTAATACAACAAAAGAGAAAGAAAATGTTGTTTGAGATAATTGAATCTGTGTCTTAAAGGTTACAGGGCATTAAAATGGGGGGGGTGCTGTGATCGAATTCGTTTTAATTGAATGCGACTTTCCCAATACTCGCATTTTTTTTTTTTGTTAAAGTTTTGTAAGTTTTGGGGTCAAGTGTTTATTTGCTTACTTGCGTATTATAGATCTGAAAGTTGTTCCTGTAAAATTTTCTCATGTCATTTGGGTGGAAAAGAAAAATAAGAAGAGGCCACAAAAACCATCTAAATCATTCTTTGAACAGACTTCTGTCTCTTTTTGCGAGTGTTATAGTTTTTTTTACATGTATGTGTTTTAATTTAATCTAAAAATAGATAAATGGACATGCTAGTATTGTCTTAGATGTTGAGGGACCTGCGGATCCTGGAATATTGCATGGGTTATAAAAGCGGTCACAGCTATGCTGAAAGGGGGCAGGAAATGCAGGTGCCTGGTGTAAAATATAGCCCCCCCTGGACAAGGCCGGGACTTCGTGGATTGGAAAAGCATTGAGAATCTGCAGTGGGCCCCAGGTGCGGCAGGCGCATGCTGGTACCGTCTTCATTTTGGATCGTGGAATTTGCCTGCCGTTTGTTCTGTCGTTCAGCTACGCGACAGTGTCACACCAGTGTGGAGGGAGGGAGAGACAGAGAAGCCAACCATGCAAACTGATTCCTGATCAGTTCCACGTGTGCGACATGCTTGTCTGTGGTTACATCTTCTTTTAACTTGATCTCCCTTTGCCCCTTTGTTATTGTTTTCAAAAAACTCTTTCTGAAATACCCTTAAAAGCTATTAGGCTTCATAGAAAACCTTTCAAATGATATAATTACATTTTTCTCCCTCTCTCAGACTGTTTTATGTAAACTGCTATTGAGTCGTTTGTGAAATAAAAGCGATTAAGATGGACTGGGCTGGACTTGAGGAGCTGATTAGCACACCAAGGCATTAATGTATGTTGTTGCGCTGCATCTTGAGGGAGTTGGTCTCAATCAAGTCTCTGGACTCCAAAGCAAGCTCCCCAGTCTCTGGTAGGGGGGTACATGGGGCAGGGTGACTCTCTGGTGACTCCCTCAGCAGTGAGTGGCCTTTCTGCTCAGCCACAGCTACCCTCGAGATGGTCATTCAAGACTCGGGCTTGGCCAGCTGTCCCTCTTTGTCCCACTCCGGTTTCATCACAGAGCGCATCTCCAATACGCGACTTTTCAGATCTTAAAAGTTGATGATATGACTGGGTGCTTTACACTTGACGACTGATCTGTGTAAATTTTTGATGTGTTGGGGATCACACGCTACATGACACTAGCAGATCAGCTCATGATTCCAGTCGTGAAATTCAGGAATGTTTGAAATACTACGATCAGTTGGAACCGTTGTCAGCAGGCCAAAGACTAGAGTCTGTGCTCATCATGCAGCTACGTGGTTATCTGCGCTAACTTACAGCTCCACCTGTTCCACAGTTGGCAGACTAGGACTGATGGAGATGATTGTGCGTCTTAGCTAAAATCGGTGTAAAAATTGTGTAACGTAACCCCAGCCTTGCCAATATGAGATTTTTCTGTCCCCAGCACTGCAATGGCACACCGGGGCCTTAATGAAGATAGACTGTCCGTGTGAAGTGTGTCCCGTGATCCCATTAAGTCCTGCCTCTGCAAAATGCTTTTTACGTCCTGCCATTTTACTTTATTTGTGCCCATTAAACCGCATAGACAAGAAGCTTTGAAGCATCCCCAGATGGAAATTAGGCACGACCATCAGTTCAGCTTGCATCTTTAGCATTTTTAATGTCTTCATAAATTGTAGGGTTTGTTTATATCATTTACATTACATTGTAGAATGTGTTGATTTGTTTAAATTCTCAACATAGGAAAAGCAGGACCAGTAACTTCAACACTGAAGGCTACAAAAACATGCAAACTTGAATGCAAATCTTAAGTCAAAACATAAAGCTATTTGTGAAATTAAGTAAACTTAAAAATTTTCAGCAGTCTGACCTGTCTTTGAACACACTGGCGTTCTTCTTTAAACACGCACAGCGAGATGTCACGGGCCAGCGTAATCGATTGATCTCTTATGCATGCCATCCCATTCCTCTTGCATGCTTATTTTCCTGATTTTCTGACTTCTCAGCCAGATTTTCCTGTACAAATAGATAAATGCTCTGATAAAGGACATCATGGCAAGTGGCTGCAAGACCTAACGGTAGTGGTGGATACAGCTTAAACGGTGTAGGTTTAAGAACCGTTTTCACAGCAGACCTGTTGACGTTGCCGTGAGTCCATATCACGTAATGCAGTTTTACTCATAACATTTTTGCTACCCTAGAACATCACCTGGTCGGTAAGTTTCCTCACAGTACCTATGTCAAAAAGAAGGACCAGCAGTGTCAGAATTTCAAGACCCTCACCTTGGAATCGCTAGGATTGTATTTTTTTAAATCTGTATTGTTAATGTTTTGATTTTTGCAATTCTTTTTAATTCTCAAAATCAATTAAAACATTTTTTTGATGAGTTTAACTGTGCGGTGGAGTAACTTTCCCAGCGGTTGTTAAAACAAATTGCTTAGTGTTTGGTTAATTTCTCTTAAGAGCGTTTCTTGCAGAAGGGCCCATTTACTTTGGGGTGGTCATCTTGGTTTGCTGATTGGCTGTTTTACTGTAATATTTTTAGGTCCCTCTGCACCTTGTTTGTGATGAAAGCACTTGAGGGACTTCTATAAGTTTGTTTTCTCTGTCACCACCCCCCCCCCTCCCCACCCCCTAAGCTAAGCTTAACAGTCAAGAGACCTACAACAACCTTGCCAACAACAACACGGGAAACCCACGCCTGTCTCCCCTGCCCAGCCTGACGGTTGTGCTGCCTCTTGCCCAGATCAAGCAGCCTATGACCCTCGGAACCATCACCAAGCGGACCGGGTGAGTGTCCTGAGCCGGCGATGCAGACCCCTCTTCTTTTTGCTGCACGTCGTCCCTGCTGTCATTTTCAGATGGACCGAGGCCTTGACCCGGTGCATTTACAAACAGATGGCATCATAATAATGCTCACATTTTCATTTAAATGTCGTCTTTGTTTTCGTTTGAATTGTAAATTTACTAATGACACAGCAAATCCCCACTGGTGGCCCGTGATATCCGATAACCGAACACGCGATAAGAAAAGGCTGATGTGGTATATCTGTGAGTGACTGTGTGTGTGTGCGTGCGTGCGTGCGTGCGTGTGTCCGGCTGTTTGCAGTCCCTATGCTCCACACTCTACAAGCCCAGCCTGACCCGCCGACTTCAGCAGATCGAAACATTTCCATACATCTGTGTGTTTTTTCGCGACTGCTGCTCCCAACGCAAAACACGAAGGAACAGGATATTGCAACTCAAAACATTCGAGCCATACCCTATGAGGTATAGCGTTACACAGGCAAGGTGAAGACGCTCCCCCCCCCCAAGCTGCGATGTAAATTCAGTTTGAAATGTCGCCGGTTTGTTTACTGGTCTTCCTCGGCCTTCCTCTCCACTTGTGATATCTGTGTTTTGCGAGATCTGCCCCATTCGGATGTTTTCCTTGCAGCACTCAACATCCATGCTTCCTGGCTCTCCCATCCAACACCCCCCCCACAGACACACACACACACAATCCTGAGCAAGACCAGAGGAATGTCTGCCCCCCGTCTCTCTTTGGGTCGGGACCCAGCACATCTGGAGCCAGCCCCAGCTGTGTCTGTTCAGTGTGCGCAGTGCCTTTCGGCTCTCTAGCTGCCTCTGTCTGCCTTTGTTGATATGATGAGAGCCTGTCACCAACCTCCTTGAGGGTCCTCACATGCCCCTTAGTGCGACACATCCTGGTTTGGGGGAGGGGTCATGATTTTGGTCATGGTTGGACATCCAGCACTACTGCATGAAGGCAGGACAGCAGCAGTCACTCTGAACCACCTGAGCCTCACACAGTAGGTCCAGGGGTCCATCATACAACTGGGAAATACAGGGCATCAGGACCCTGGAGTGTCTGGCTAATGCTGCACCATCACATTGAGAACTTGCTCTACACACATAGAGTCAGGGCTAGAATCGACCCCACAACCCTGCGGAACTGACACTAACTACTGAGTCACCATGCAGCCCCAATTACTATTCTTAATTAGACCATCATCTCTTGCATGCTGTCCATTGATACGGCTGGAGGTTGCTGAAGAGGTTTCAGGTCAGCGCTGTAGTTGAGAGTTAAACCACCATACTTCCTGGTGGATTACCTCACCAACTGCCTTCTTGTGCTAGGACCTCTGTCATGTTTTAGCTTGAGCCTAAATGTTTATCCAGTGGCCAACTTGACAGGCGTGTTCACCTAATTGCCCGTCTTCCTGAAAGGTCAGCAGGATGTGTTGGTAATGTTTTTAATGCCAGCACTAAGGGAGAAGCCGGTCCATCCCGGGGTGAGGTGTATGAGGCTCTGACCAGGCCTGCTGCCACTTCTGACGTGGCTTCCATGTGTTCTTAACCACGCCCCCTTTTCAGAGTGCGAAAGGCCACCGGAGAAACTGTGCGGCGTGCTGTGTGACAGTCTGGCCTTTCAGTGGGCACCTCAGTCAATTGCCGAATTAAAATTGTTATGGTCTACGTATGTGTGTGTATGAATGCTTTGTTATGTTTTATTTTAGAATTTCATAGCAGCAGCAGGGTCTCATTTTTTCTTGACTGTCATTCAGCCAGAATGACCTGAATTTAGCCTTTCCTTTGATTGTCACTGAGGGAAAAACTGCTTTTATAATGTATGTCTTTTTTATTTATATATGTATAGGTGGTCTGTTTTCTTTGAAAAAAGGGGCAGATAGTTGAAGGTATCCAGTATTCGGTAGTGTTAACTTGAGACTCCACCCACACATGCCCAAATCCTGGGAACCCAGCCACAGGCGGGGATGGGGGTCCACCTGCCCCCTGCTCTGCTGTTCCCAGTGTCAGCAGCTTTGCAGGTCTTGCAGTGAGTCAGGGTGTGCTCACAGTTTGTGTGTTGTGTGTGGGGAACACAAGCGAGCATGTTACCCCCCCCGCTGTCACCCTCAGCTGCCTCAGATCCAATGGTCAGGTCGAAAACAGAAACAAACGATTCCTTGTACTTCAGTATATTGTCATAAATTTTCGCATTGATTGTGTTTGTCCAGAATTGCAGCTTTGTGGCAAGAAACATGTTGAATATTTTAGCTGAATCTGCATGGTTGTAAACTTGGGACTTAACTGGAAATTTATTTTCATCTCTGTGTGTGTGTGTGTTGCCCATTTAAACAGACATGAACAAATGTTATATTTAACTGTTTGCCCAACTAGCATTATAATAATGGCTTTCCCATCTATTTCTGTGTATCTTTCTCCCTTCACGAAGACCCTACCTCTTTGGGGCAGGATGTTTTTCCATTAAAACTCCATGGTGAGTTGTTCCAGATTGCTCCCAGCATGCCTTACTGTATACTCGCTTCAGAAAATGGCTGTATCCATTCTTTCTTTCACGCATTTCCAACTTTATTTCAACCCTCTGTAGTCAGATTTCTCTGGCATACCAAGTATAGGAAAAAAACATCAAAATGAACTCCTCAGCTCTGTTATTGGGCTGCTGGTTGTCCTCGCTGAACTGTGAATGTGTCTGACCAACTTGCTTACTGCTATGGTGTGAAAACCATATTAGAAGGCTTAGAAATGAGAGCAGGGCAGGAAGGTAAAAACAAATGGAACAGGAATAAAAAAAAAATAAAAATCCCTCCACCTTTTTTAAATAACATCACTGTTTTCCCATAAATAATAATTTGTATGTAACCATGTGTAGCTAGGGGAGAATTTGGGGTCTAGCTGCTCTGTTGTTTATAGACCAGAGGTAAAAGGGGGTTTTTCGGTTGAAGTGGCTTGAGAGGGGGTGGAGGCTGGATGCTATGTTCTGCTGGTGTGCTTTGCGGTTTCGTTTGAACCCGCTGCTGGAAATGATTGACACCCCCCCCATCCATTTCCAGCCACATGCAAAATCTGCCTTGTTCGAGCTGGAGTACAAATGCTGTTTATTTAAAAGTAACATCTCTGTGTCAAGATTCACATTGTTTTTATTACAATTTATGGCCTCCGGTGATGTAACCGAAAAACGGAGCCGACGTGAATTGCACACAGCCGTTGTTGTTTGCTGTTATTTTGTGTGGCTTGCCATGTAGGTTTGGTCATCCACCTTTTTTTGTGAAAATTATAGAATCAAATTGGTTAATGGGCATAATCACAATCTTACCTTTTCTATCTGGGGGAAAAAATGTCAAATTCTACCTCTGCGAAGCGGGATTAATAGTAAACTCAGAAGGAGCAGAGGCTGACTGCATGGTGCTGTGTTTGTTTACTCAGAATGGTAGAGGAGCTTTTTTGCAAATGAAATTGCCTTTAATTAAAGGCTTCCAGGAATTTGGGAACAACTCTTAAGTCTTAAGGACTAAGAGGTCATCGTTTTTCCTGACTAAAGCCAACATGCAATAGCTGTACAGTTCAGTATCTTCTGAGGAAAGACTGGCAAGTCACAGTAGGTAGGACATCTTTCATTTGAGAGATGGTCCAGGTCAGCCTATTTTAGACACCCAGATCATTCTCTCTCAACCTTATACGTGCAACACCTGTAAAGCATTAAATTGAGTAAAGATGAGAGAAGGGACAGCAAGGTACATGTCTTCATGGACGTTATCTCATGCGACTCAGTCAGTCTTTCAGCATTTTAGCTACAGTTCCATCCGTGGTGTCTTTCAAACCAAGATGCACACACGATCAAGGAAGTCCCATTCTGACTAATTAACCTATAAATGGAGCTATTTGCCGAAAGCTCTGCACTCTCTCAGGGTGAAACTATTGCACCTTCTGCTGGCGGTTGGGAAAGCAGAAGTTATGAGTTTCCGACCTTTTGTTATGTAAGGATACGTGGTGTTTTTGGTTTGCCTGTCAGTCTTTAGAAACCCTCTCCTTGTCCCACTGGCTTGCAGTCCTGAAGTACAGCACGGCACATCGCAAACCATCCCAACGCCCTTCCAGCTGCTGCCGTGATGTGCAATTCTGTCATTGTGCCACAGAATTGCAGCGTCCACATGCAGGAGATGCAGCTGTTGCATTTCTATTCTCATTTTCTTTTTTATTTTTTTGGCCAGACTATTAATTACTTGTCAAATGCATGAATATTTTAATGGAAAAATTATGAAGTAATGGACAAATACCCATGTTGTTTCTTGTTAACTTGTAATGTCTGTTTAAATGACCTTATTTAAATAATGATGCTCATCTGTTCAAGGGCTTTAATTCTTTGCTGGACTGTGGTGCGAGGCTCCCGATTCTGTAGTACAGTTACATGAGATCATAATAATTAAAAATAGCCACATGACACGATGTGGAGCTTGTGTCAGCAGCTATTTTTGGCCAGAAAAAATAGCGGTATTGGAAGGCTACCTTCCTTGGTAGTGTTGTGATGAGGTGGAACGTTTTAAATGGAGAGGAAAATCTGATTTCTCTATCACAGCTTGGTGCCGAGCCCCATTATTTGTTTTAGACGAGATTCCAGAGCGTCGAGGTTCTTGCATTAGTGTCGGCTTCACTGTAGGCCAAGGGCTGTGCCCACTCTGCCTGTAAGACAATAAGCTTGACGTTGAGAGATGTGTGCATGTCCTTTTGGGCGGGGCTCTGCTATCAGGCTATCTTTCCCTGGTGCACCTTAAACACGTGCTGTGCATGGCCTGGGTGAGTTGCTCGCCTGTCAGCCGCCAGGGCCCCTGACCGAGGGCAGGGGG
>JAACJT020000081.1:762953-802297 GCA_009936485.2 Gymnarchus niloticus
AAAAAAAAACTTAATTCATAAATGCATGTGTTCTACTTCCCTTTTGGCACTGAAGGGGCAAAAGTGTGGAGCCACAACCAGATCCTCAGAGCACTGGATTCAGGGGGACGGGCTTCACACACACTACTGGCCATGAACTCCAAGCAGGATGGGAAACAGACAGCACAAGATGGGCTCAGCCTCGTCGGTAATCGGCATGAGGGGGTTCACTGAACTGCACGGGAAACCGGCAGCAGACAGCCCCAGACACCCTGTTCCACCACGGGCATCCAAGGACCACATACAGTGCGTGTGAGGTTGGCAAGTTTAGGGTGTCGGCCCCTGGCACCATATGGCCTCCCAAGTTGAGTGTGTAATGCTGGCGCTCAGGTCCGAGCCGGCCATGGTGGCCACCCTGCTACCTGCATTCTGCCATTTAAGAGCCTCCCTGGGAACTATGAAGTAAATTGCTGGGGGGGCGGCGACTCCTGAGACCCATGTGAAGGCTGTTCGTTTCAAACAAACCGCCGTCATAAACATGTAGCAGACGCACACATATGTACTCTTGTCTTTTCTCTGTAGTTACATAACATCACATGTGTTAGTTTGTTTCGTCTTCCGTGGATGGACTCCAACAGAAAAAGACCAGAATGAGTAAAATACTGGGGGTGCTGTAGGGGGGTGGAGAAGGGAGAAAATCAAAACCTAATCTTCTGGAGCAACAAGGTTAAACCCACCGCTTATTTTGGCTTTGAAGTGTAGGCCAGTGTTGTTAATTGTCAGAGCTGGCTTTGGTAAAGGTGGTAACAATTTAACAAGAGTGTAGAACCGCAGGGGCTTTTACTTGTATCAGGTGTTTGCAGATGTTGTGTGCCTGGCAGGGAAGAAGGGCAGGAGCTCTTCAGACAAGCAGCCGACCTAACAACCAATAATTCTTTGTTTGCTCAGCCAATCACCCCGTAATTGGCTGGAAGGTTGACAGAAGGCTGCCGATTGGACAGCTGGACGAACCCGTGCTGCTGCAGTTTTAACTGGATGCTGCCACACAGACGCTCGCAATTACATCCCAGGCAGCCGGCCCACGCTGTGAGCTTCCTTTACCCGGCACACAGGCAGCAGTGAGAGCTCTGATTGGTCTGTTGTGCATCTTAGACGTGTCAGTCAACATACCTTTAATTTTATGGGCTCGCTCAGGGACAGTGGAGAAAAGTTTTATTTTGTCTGCTGCCTTTTTTTAGTAACGTTTTTCCACATCTTGGCTTTCTGGTTTTGCCAACTAAGTGTTCTGCACTGGTTGTCCAGCTGTCTCTTCTCGTTGGCCATTGAGCTTCCACGGTTAAACATTAGCGCATCGCTTCTTCTCTGTCCCCATGGGCTCTCTGGCTAAGGGGAAGCGGTTTGAGCTGGTCCCAGCCCCTGCCTGGCCCTGCCATGCCCTGCCTGTTTTTTTGTGCACGGCTGACTCATCGTGTTGTTTTTATTTTTTGTCGATTCCTGTGTTTCACATTTCACCGGCCACTGGGATCGGAAGACACTTTGCTCTCTTTCTTCCAGTACCATGCACTGGCATAGGAGGCGCTGCGCTGGCCAGCTGCTTCCAGATGGTGTGCAAATTGTTGAAGATAAAAATAGCAGTTTGCTTGACTGCAGTTTGACACCCTGACAGCTAAATTAAATTGAGTCAGAAAGCCGACATTGCCTCTGTAAGGTTATGGGATGTTGTTGCCCCGACTCCTGGAAATGTTTGTTTATTCCATATTGAACATTATAAGCTAAGGGGTGTTTAGCTGTCTAATTAGAGGTCAGACTTGAATCCTAATGTAATTAAATTAGCTCATCGTCAGTCACAGCAAACATACTGGGAACAGCAGATATTTTTGTTTGGTTGCACCCCCACCGTAAGCATTCTCTGACATGGGTTTAAAGTCCCATTTGTCCAATGTGACACAGGTACAGAGTGGCCAGTACCTCACTTTCATGTCCCTCTGAGGGTCACAGTTAGCTTTAGTTCCTTACTTTGGTGACATGGGTTCAATACTTCAGGGCTATTTGAAGGTAAAGCACTTGCAGCAGCGTAGAGTTTTTTGTGTTGTGTGAAGCGAGCCTGGTTAGGGGGGCATCGTGACCTCTGCCCAGTCTCCCCCCTCCCCCCAGGCTGCAGTGTCCTGGCCTCTCATTTGGGTCCCTGTCCTGTCCTGTCCTCTCGACACCACACATCCACCCATCTGGGCAGCAGCATCATGAGGTATCGTGTGGTTACTGGGCTTATCATAGCCTTATGAGTGTTTGGTAATCTTCACCTGCACTAGTCTGTAGTCACTGCTTCTACCAGCTCATAAACTGAAGCGTATGGGAAGGTGAAATGTGTCATGCTGAGTGCTCGTACACAGTCCCTGCATAACAGATTCGGCAGAGGCGATAACAGTACTGTCACCATTATTAATGTCCTGTCCAGTGAGCCAAGCATGCTGTCACTGCCCAGCACACAGTCAGTGTCCGTTACCTAAACCTGCTTCAACACATCAGGAGCGTCGCCATGACTGACTGGGCGGGGCTCCTTTGTCTCTGGAGAATTGTGAGATATGTGAAGATGTGTATAGGGCCATGTATGTCTACTTTTTACTCATTCATTTTATTTATTCATTAAATGTGTGTTCTGCCTGCTCTCTACTGTTCTGCTTCCTAACCAGAATAACATTTCTTCTGTTCTGCACCCCCTCTTCCGTCTTGCCATCCTCTGTTCTTTTCCTTTTTGACTCAGATTACTCCCCCCCACCCCGCTTTCCCTTCTCCCACCCTCTTCCCTCCCCTCCACCAACATCAAAAAGACCGTGTAAGTGGAGCAACCCAAATGGTGGAGAGTGTGTGGATTGCATAGCCATCACTCTGCCTCTCTCTCCTCCTCCCCCCCCCGCCTCCATTCCCAGTGGGGGTGTTGTTTATAGACCATTATAATTTATAACTGAATAGAGTGGATTTAATTTCAGCGCAGAGGCTCGCCAGCGGGGCGCCAGGCAGCAATCAGAAGAATCAGCAAGCTGCAGACCCCGCTGAATGGAAAGTATTATCACCGGCCACAAACGGACACTGTTTCTCCTTAAACAACTCCCCCGATGCTCCCAGACCTCCTCTTCCCTTTCATTCATCTCTTCTGGTTACCAGCCCTCCCATTGTCCTTCAGCACCACTTTTCCCTCTGGTTTTTGTGTGTGTGTGTGTGTGTGTGTGTGTGTGTGTGTGTGTGTGTGTGTGTGTGTGCGTGCGTGCGTGCGCGTGCGTGTTTTATTTCATCAGCCTCCCTTCCACTTGGCCTGACCGTGTCGTGCGGACAGACCCATACAGTCCGCCGGCCACCCGCACAGGCTCCAGTTCTGCGTTAATCCCAAACTTGTACGTTTTCTTCCACGTCAAATTCCGGCCTCCCTTTCTGGCATGATCGGGCAGCGTCTGCGTATGGCGCAGTCTCGGCCGTGGTCAGAAAAACGCCACTGTCTGCGCAGCGCTATTCGTGTTGACGGTGGTCTGGGAAAATGCTATGGTTCCATCAAAGTTAAAGCAGCCAGATAAAGTCAGTCCTTTGTCCTGCTGCGGTGGTGTCCAGAGTCTGATGTGAGTCCAGCAATCACAGGTCCAACAGATAGGACTACATTAGAGTCTTATGTGTGAAATTGTGACATGTCATTAAAATATTGCCAAAATGAATATATTCACAGTAGAATTTATATGATTTTTATTATTATATTATTAATTATAAATTTATTTTGCCACACACAGAGTATAAGTTTTAAGACTTATACCAAATCTATGCTGTAAATTCCTTATGTTTTGTTTTGCAGTTATTGTCAATGAACTGGCTTTGGCACTGATAAGAGGGGAGCCTCATTTAAGGGGCAAATTCAAGCAACTTCACAGTCGTCGTTTAGGCCATCTTCTATCTGTCTGTGTTCCTTCCTCTCCTCACCGTCTCATCGCTGCTTCATCACTGCCTTGGCCCTCAGTTCCTTCCTCATCTCACCTTTCCGTTTGGGAGACGCGATTTTCCATCCGTAAATCTTTAACACCCGTGACGCCTGCACAACCAAGAGTGTATCTCTGCCCAAAAGTATTTCTGCAGAGTTGGGAATTGGGGGGGGGGGGTATCCATTGAGCTTGCAGGTATGGCAGTCCATGGACACATCCCACACAAGAAAAGGGCGATGACATTTAAACATTAAGCCATTAACAGCATGGTAGCCCTCCCCACTGCATGCTGGGAAACAGGACAGTGCAGATAGCTTTAATCATGGCCCTCTGCGACCTTGTGCTTCGTTTTCTTTACATCGTTTCAATGCTGCTGGACCATGACCAGCTCTGGCCTTGCTTCAAAAATAACGTCTGGGCAGAGGGACGGCCGGATATTTCGCTGCACGTCGAACACGATACGCGGGCCGACGTATAAACGAGCTATCGATCCCTCGTGGGGAGCCAGCAGTGGCCCGGAGGTGCGGTCGGGCCCCTGTGGCTTCCAGGATGATCTCCTGTCCTCCACACAGGTGCCACTGGTGCCACTCTGTCCCCTGCAGTCTGAACCAAGGCTCCTAAGCTGTTATTTCTAGCTCCTGCGGTTTGGAGAACGTGTAGCTGCACCGCTGAAACAGCCCTAAAGTCAGATGTTTCATTCATAATACAATACATGTCAAATATAAAATCTATCAGATCAGTTACACTTAGGGCCATCAACAAATAGGAAAAAAAATACCTCAACCGGTCACTGCTTAGCTTCTGAAAAAAGCCAGTTCTGACCTCCGCCCACCAAACAGGCTTATGGCTTTAGTTCCTGCCGAAGCCGATTGTCAGCTTGAGTCGGGGTCTGCTGTCAGCTGAAGGCTGGCCGCTGGAGTGGGCCAGACCCGTCCCTGTGCCGTAATTGATTACAGTGAGGAATGAGGAGGCCTTTGCTGCTTGATGTGTGTCTGCATGCGATTAAAAAGTGGGGAGGGGGCGTGGACAGCACCCCCACTCGCTGCTTGATAAGTGGCCGGCTGGCCTAGCCAGCCGTGCAGCCCAGGCCTCTCTCAGCAGTCCGTCTGCCAACAGAGATGGGCAGCCCACAACGCTGCCGGCTACAGAATAGGCAGAGAAATGCATACAGCCCGAGTCGTTTGCCTCGAGAGGAGCCGGGCTGCCATCTTTCTTCGTTTAGCTTAATTAATACCTTGTTCTTCGAAGCACTTTGATGAATGGCCTTTTTTTCATTCTCTTTTGTGATTGTCCCACTAACACTTGTAAGAGAGTTCGAAATGTTTTATAGACTACGAAAAATAACACACACAGGGGAAAAAAATAGTTTACATCAAAAGCCACAATTAGCTCATTGCTTTTGCTGGAAGTTCTTAAACCACATTAAACAGAAGGGAAAAGACACGTCTCTCTGCTTGTACCGAGGTTTCGTGGCCAAAGCAGGCAGGACGAGTTCAGACTCAGGCCTCGTCTTTTAAAAAAGAAGTAAAATCACCGTGCGACCCTTGTTATTATCGAATTTCTTTGAATGACTGACAAAGTGTGGCCTGGTCTGGCCACTGCTGTTCCGCTGCCATCTTGGCCACGGAGAGAAGCAAACCACTCCAGGTTCCACTACTTCCCTTTATCTTTGGGGGAGAAATGTCCGTCCGACGAGGGCTGCAACATGGTGCCGGGACATTGCGACCCAGATGGGCTGTGCGTCGCAGTACCCGTCCAGCATATGCGGTGATCTGGAAGCTACTTTGTGTTTTTGTTCCCCAGTAACCCCAGCGTTTGGGAATCAGGTCATAAGAGAGGTGTGGCCTCTCCTTGATGCTCTTTCAGGCCCATTGGAATCATGAGCATGAACTCATGGGGGGGGGTATTGGACGTAAAGGCCAATATTCTGTGCTGTTCCAGAAAGTTCCGAGATTAGGCAGGCATGGCTTATTTGTGTGGTGGTATCTCATTCCCAGCCCCTATCCCACTGCTGGTATCAGTGTGGGGGGTTTATGGCTCTGTAAATGAAGCTACTGCTTTGCCGTTAATCCGGCAGGGCAGTCGTCCGGGCTACTGGGGGCCTGGAGCCGTGAGGAGGGGGGTGTATGTGATCCGCCTGGGAGATCAAAACGCAGGCTTGATGAAGGTCAGAGAGGAGGCTGCCCTCCCAGCTCTAAATCGGCGATCAAGGTCATTCTCACTTCGTTAAATTGAGCCGAGAGGCACGCACACCACAGACACGCAGGTCTGTGGAGAAGTGATCCCTGAGAGCAAACATCCACATTAAGATTTCTTTTGTATGTATGTTTTCAAAAGTATTTTGAATAATTGATGATAATTTTCTACGGTTTGTTCATCTTGTTTTACAGAGGGTGTAGAAGAGTAAATAAATTAGTTCTTTTTAGATAATTATAATCCCCCCATCCTATGCCTTTGGGCTGGTGGGGCGACACAGTTGTTACAAGTAAGGGAACATTTGAACCCCCGACTCCTTTCTGCTCAGGCGATTGTCACTTGGTGGTGCTGATCGAACCAGCCACTCCAGCCTGGTGGGCAGGTCCTTCGCCTGTCAGAATCTCGCTAATCGATTGCAGGAACATATACCCCCCATCACCACCCCCCAACTCGTCAATCTGTTCGACCTGTAAGGGGGAATGGAGAGCCTGACTGTCCCAGAAGGTTAAGGCGGCCAAGCGCAATGATACGACAAGCGAGAGGCGTCTGACCGTAACCCCAGGAGATCAGCGTGTTGGGTCATGTGAGAAGAGTAGACGAGGCCTTTTTAGCCAATAGCACATCCTTTTAGTGTTTTTACTCTAGTTAGAGGTCATCATGTAGAGGGGGCTCTGTCTTATTGCTGAGATTTTATATTGTGTTTAATAGGTCTTCAGCATTATTTAAGCCAAGATACTTAAACCGGTTCTCTTAAAATGTGATGTTAAGGTTTCTAATGGAGTGGTATTTCTGCACACGGGTGTCAGTCATCGGCTCTGCTGTAATTCATGAAACGCTGCCTTGCACGGAGATTTGAAAACCTTCCAGGAAGCCCGCAGCCATATGGACGTGGTTTTAAAACATGGAAATGGGTTAATTTGATTGAACTTGGAGTTCCTATCAAGCTGTTTATTTATTTTTTTATTTTTAATATGGGGCTTCTGGACTCTAAAATGGGGCAAGGCAAGAGGATCTCCAGTCATTATCTCACATCTCTGAACATGGCTGACATATCAAAGTCAGAATTTTTTTTAACGGTTAGTATCATTCAAATGCCACAGCAGATGAACTGATCCATTGGCGTATGGAGTCGTCCTCCGGTCGTATCGCCCTTTGGGCTGGTCATGAGGAGATGGCAGGTGGGGTCTTCTGGCCGATAACAGAAGTGACATTTCCCATGGTGTGGCCCATTCTGAGAGCTAAACTGTTACTGGTGTAGTCGTATGTCAGCAACACGTTTGCAGTCTCTTCCCTGGCCCTCTGTGGAGATTCCATCTAATTCGTATGGTTTAGCTGTAAAGCTGCAGATGTCTGCTGCCACAGAGTTGGCCAGAAAAAAAAAAGTTATCTTCAAATCTGTTTACTCTTCTCTTTTCTTCTGAAAGTCTGTCCTTTTTAGATTTGCCCTCTGTGTAAAAGTGGGAATATTTGAAGGCATCTCCAACTAAACAAGAATGTGGAAATGACTGAAATTTGGGTGGAGGAAGACCTGAGCTGCACCTCATTCTCTCCGTCTGTTCATCCACCCATCTGCTTCTCCTTCAGGCCTCACCTCACCTTCTCATGTTGAGTTGTGCTCTCCTCTTATTTATTCTTCTGATAGCTGCAGCATCCTATTAAATATGTAATGAGACGTTATTTACGTGATCTCGCCAGCAAATGTGCAACCGCTTGACCGGAGGGGCTTCATATTTAATTTAAGCGGGAGGCATGCTGCTTCGGGGTTTACCCACGCTAAAATGGAGCAGGGGAAACAAAAATGGCCATCCAGCATCTCCCCTCGTTTGCTAGCGGGACGGGAGGCACTCGTGACGGACGGCCCTCCCCGGCTCTTCCTGCTGCAGTTTATAAAACTCCGATGATATTTTCATATTGCGTGTCGAATATATTCCAGCGTCTTAGTGGCAGCACATTTTATTTTTTTTTTTTTTATTTGGCCAGTCTCCTCATTTGGCATTTGGTTTAAAATGGAAAAAAAGCAGGGGAGTGTAAATGTCACAGGCCCAGAAAGCCTGTTCTTTAGTTTTACATTCCGCCACAATGCTGCCCCGATGCATGGCGTGCAGCTTGTTAAGGTGCAGGTCTTGGGGGGTGTCTCTGTAATCAGCAATGCCGCTCGCTCCTTTGGTGCCCTGTCTGGAGAATGCTGCAATACTTTATGCAAAAAAAAAAAAGAAAGAAAAAATACTCAGTGTTTTCAATAAAACCATTTGACCAAATTCCCATTTTTTGTAGCATCAAAGACACCATAGCCAGGGGGGATTGAGTAAATACTGAGAAGGAAGGGGTGCGTGGAAGGGTTGTGAAATCAGAATTTATTTAGGATGTGCCTCGCGGAGAGGCGATGGTATCCCATATTCCGGGACGTTCACAAACACGGTGCCGATTTTATCATCCCGAAAAGCGCAAGGCATGGTGGGTGGTATCAGCACATGGCTGTTCCTTTTCAATAGCGAATCGCTGTGTCTGTCGTGAGTGATGCAATCACTTGCCTGCTGGTGTTCCAAGACTGACAGCCATTCAAACCAATCAGCCATGAACTAGCAGCGCAAGAGCTGGCTAAGAGGCAATCACTGTGATACAGCCAGCCAATTACCTCTCCGACCTCACCCTCCCATGCAAAAAATACAAAATCGCTTTTTGGATGTTGACCAAAAATACAATTTTTTTTACCCTCTCCACTGACAAAAAGAATACTAAATCAGTCACATTCTCACCCTCAGCTACTGTAGTTTGCTGTCATAATTAAGAGTGTTGGGTCCCCTGACATTAATATGCAATTATGTGAAATGAGCTCTTTAACGAAGGCGATCGGTGGCACTTTGGCTGTCTGGATGCTGCAGGGGAAAGCAGGACCGTTTAATGACTTCTCATTACGATTGGTCTCCAGGCCGATAGAATTAATCACATTTCCTCTCTGACCGCAACCGAATTTCAGAACGTGTCGGCTGTCGCATGTGCCGAAGGTCCTCAGAGTGGCAGGATCTCCTTTGTCGTTTTTGGGCGTCTGGTGTACATCCATAAATACAGTAGGCACCTGTCATGTATATATGGCGGCCTGCTTGTTGAGCCTGTGTAGTTCAGTGGGCCGTAATCAGATCAGGGGTACCTTGCCGTCGGAGAGCTCCTGAACGACCCACGTCTCTGGATTGGTGGAAAATATACCACCAGAAACAGCTTCTGCACTCTAATGGGTGTCTGTAGAGTGACATTTCCTGTGTTGGGAGGGTGTGAAAAAAATTTCCCTGACTCTGGGTTTAACCTCTGGTAGGATTAATTTTACATGTTTTTATGGGGTGTTGCGGGGGGGATTAACTCCATTTGTCACCTTTTCATTGCACAGTAGCACTTTATTCCCTGTGATTTGCTTCGAAGCCTCACCCCCGCACACCCTGTTCCTCACTGGGAACGCAGTGCAGCCGCCCCCCGGTCATGTCCCAGCCCTCCTCTGCCCACGGCCCGACTCCTACAACGCTTACCGGATGTGTGATGGCACCTATTGATTTCACTCAGCTCATAGAGCCCTCGAGTGTTAGAGGGGCTCATTGGCAGTGTGGCCCCAGTAGGACATGTAGGTATGGGGTTTTATGTGCCATCAAAATTGCTGTTTGATTCTGCCTGATTTTGAGCAATTCACAGCAATCTGACCCACCTTCATTACGGTTCACTTGGAATAGCTCATATGCTGATGAGCTTATTCACCTCTCAACCCTACTGCGTGTGAAAGATGCTGTGGAGGGTCCAAGGAGATGCCACATGGTGTTGCCATGGTCAACCCCTGTCTTAGGAGCGATTGGGATGTTGGAGAACAGGAACCGTGGTATCTGAGGGGGCCGCCCCCAGGTTGGTAAGCTCAGTGTGTTCCAGGGGTCCGCAGGTGTCATGACTCTCTATCCTCTTTTTCTGTTTTGCATTTTGAAACGTTTAAATCATCTGTATCCTTGTCTTTAGACCATACATTTATCCAGTCTTCCTGCTAATCCTCTTCTTCTTAGCGTGGTGGTAATGTTTCCCTTTCTAACCCAATGCATAATTGAGAGTGAGGGTGGGGGGTCTTGGTCTGTAGAACCTAGAGGATCCCTATGCTGTTTGCACATCATCATCTCTGCTGCACTATAGACGTGTGAGGTCATACTGAGGAGACGCTGATGTGGGGTTCCATCTGGCTGTGTGTACACCCAGCGTGCTGGGGAGGGTGCCCCAGCTCAGTCGCTCTCTTTCCACGGTTCCATGGTTTTCCACCAAAAAGGAACTGGGCCGTGCCAAAAAATAGTTTCCGGAACTGACATCCAAAACGTGCTGGTCTGGAACGTGGAACCTGTGATGTGTGCATAGTGCTGAGGAGAGGGATAACAGCAGCAGCAATCTGCTGGGCTTTCCACTAGCAAACGCTGCTTACTAAAGTCTGAATTTCTGACAGTCTCTGAGAACTGGGTGAAGATGCTGAATGCATTGTCTGTGGATTCACTTCATCTCTGATGCCGATAACAACCTTAAACATCAGCCGATATCGATGCCGATCCGTGAGTCTTTCTGGTTCTGCTTAGACAGCTTTTATACCATTTCTATGCCATCTGTAATGTAGCCATCTAAAAAAATACACAATCTGTGAAACAAATACTCGAATCTGCTAAAGGAATAATTACAAAGTGAAATGCTGGTTGGCAGTGTGAAGCAATCGGCTTGCCCATGTTTCAAATCAGGTTGTAAGTTTATTTTTTTCTGATAACCGATCCAGGGTTTTTGGTTAGTATGAGACTGATGCCAATACTGAATATTGGATCAGCACATTCCTACTTTAAAATATACAGCCAAAGCTAGAAGTCAGGGTGGAAACAGTGGACGTTGTGATTCTTTTGTGTTGCCGCTGGAGCAGATCAGTGATGTAGTTGCTACCTCGTCATGTTGAATTTGGAACTGGAGGTGGCGAAAAAGGGGTAAGTTCTCCAGAGCGACAGACTTCCACTTGTCAAGTCAAGTCAAGTTTTATTGTCATATGTTTTCTGCAGAGCACAGTCAAAGTCTTTTCCCAGAGTTGCAGGTGAGGGGACAGGGCAAGGTTCTGAACGACCACCATGAGAAATACCTTCAGCTCATGACCAGTTCATCTGCTGCTCATACTAACCCTATTCCTGTTTAATCGAGTTAACGTGGACAAACAGGACACGTGCAGCCACTGTTCTCGAGGTCTGTGTGGGACTGTGGGGTCTTGCTGTGCTGAGCCTCACAGACTGTGGAATAATGTTCATGGTGGAGCTAGAGCTGATTCCTGAAGCGCCTGACCATGTCTGAAAGGTAGAACGTCCAAATTTCAGTGCGGTTGAAATGTTTGCATGTGTTGCTTTAAGTTCTATGAAGGATTAGTTCAGGATCTGTCTCTCTGCTACTGCAAGCCACATCTCTGATACGGCAGGCCTGGTCAGGTCCGGTCTCTGATATGACAGGCCCGGTCAGCTCTGGCCTCTGATATGACAGGCCCAGTCTCTTTTACAGCAGGCCCAGTCAGGCCTGGTGTCTGATATGACAGGTCAAGTCTCTGCCACAACAGGCCCGGTCTGGCCCAGTCTCTGGTGCGATGGGCCCATTCCCCATCCTGGTTCCAGCACAGAGCAGTGGCATTTAGGCAGGTTCAGGTCATCTGTCTTTTGTGAGTTATGCTCCCCCCCCATTCTTCCTCCTTTCCCCCCAGTTCTCTGAGCAAATACGTGTTGGCTTAGACCAGATAAAAGTTCGAACAAATGCTTCCTCTTTCCCTGCCTTTGTCCTTCGCATTTTTTTTCTCCCTTTCCAACTCCATCACCTTAGTTCTTTTGCAATTGGTCGCTTGGTGAATTAGCTTGACTGGCCCTTCATGCCACCCACAAACACACACACCAGCTCCCTCCCCAGGTGACTCTCAGTCACACTCCTCCTGTGCAGCACACGCAGCGCCCCTCGTGATGAGATCATAGGGATGCGGCAGTGGGTAGCGTTCTCGGCCATTAAAACCACTATCGTTTTGTGTTTTTGTTTTCCGCAGGTGTTTCCTAAAGGAGGCTCATCTCCCAGTTCTTTTTCTCTGTCACTTTATTTTCCCCTTCATTTCTGGTTTTAAAGCATGCCATCTTCTCAGTTCCTGCTCTTCCATTCCCGCGCCCTCTATTGCTTTGCCGTTGGTGTGTGAGAGCGAAGAGGAGAAGGACGGGACCGGCTAAAGCACAGTGGAAGACACGGTCCCTGCCTGTCACCAGGTTAGGGGCCTGGCTGGAAAGGCGCTATAAAACCCGAATGATGGCTTGGGGGGTTGCTTTCTGCCTGCGTGCGCTATCCATCACTTCTGTCCCATTTGCCAACGTTCAGCTGATTTCCTGGCATACAGGCTCAAGGCACGTCTATTTCTGAAAGGCCATGCTGCTGACCATTGCGATTCGTGCTACGTCCAGCTCAGACGCTTCTGTTTTGGGTTGTACTGGAGCATCACTGTGGCCAGCCGTGCGCTGGAAGGGGAACCCAAAACCAGGGTGCATTCCCCCACTCACCAGTCCAAGTGGGCATATACCCCCTGCGGATCCCCTCACAACATGTCTGTCTCTAACTATGTGGTTTTGTACATTTTTACGCCATTCACTTGTGCTCGGGACAGATACGGCCTTCATTTTCTACAGTCATAAAGCAAAATAGTGTTGTTGAATTTTTCAGTTATATTTTTACATTTATAATGTATTTTAACTATTTATAATCCAGGAGTATTTTTCTTTTTTCCTCAGACTTCTCTTTTTTTATCAGCCGTTTAAGTACAATTAAACAAATAACTTGCTGTCACGTAGCAAAGTCCGTTGTTCTCGAATATGTAACGTCAGCTTCGGATGTAAAATAAAACATTAGCAAACTCACGAAGCTTCCTTGTTCTTGGTGCTTTTGTTAAACCACCCCCCCCCCATTCTGCCGGTCTGCAATGGTCCACTTGTGACTCAGACAAACAGAGGTTGCGGGTGTCTGTGTGTGTGTGTGTGTGTGTGTGTGTGTGTGTGCACGCACGTACATGACTGCCGAGTGTCCCAGTTATGTGAGATTCCCTAAAAAAAAAATGCAAAGAAAGTGTTCTGCATTGTTAACAGTCAGGGATAGGGTCTGCAAAAGTTCAGAGGTCAAGGGCCACTTAGGTTCCAGGTGGATTCCAATGTGAAATCTGTTTATTATGCTCGATGCCCTCACACTCTTTTTCCACTAACACTCCTCAGTGTTGTAGTGACTGCTGGAAAGCCTTCCCTGTCTCCTCCATCTTTGTAGCTATGTTCTCTGGCTGTCACCTGATAATTCTTATCATAAGGATTTGCACACAGGGCCCATCTGTGCAGAGCTTTTTAACCCCTACATTATTTTCTTTCTTTCCTCGATCAGAGCATTTCTGTGAGACATTTAGTTGGTAAACAGCTGAAAGTATGAGCTTTGCACCCCAAGCTGGCCAAGAACAGGAGGCATTTGGGCAGATTATTGCCATGTGATAGTTTAGTGTTCACCTCAGGGTCCTCTGGCGAACCATTCGTCAGCGCCCATGGGTTCAGTGGAGCGTTCTTAACTGCCATTCCCTCCATGTAATTATGTGCACTCTGGGTGATTTTTCAGCCATCATCGCTGTACTTTGTAACCGTCACCTGCTATTGTAGCGACCCGTCTGGCAGCGACCTGCTGTCCGCGTGTATTTTAGAGCCTTCGGCTCAGCCAAAAACAATACCGATGCAAACAAAATGAGGGCTGCACAGGCCCAGCGTGATTCCCGCTGCCCAGCGAGAAGGTTCTGCGGCGCTTTGAGGGCGTCCTGGCCAGAGCTCCCGTTCCGAAGTAATTAGACGTTACCACTCGGTTTCCGTGGACACAGATTCCAGGGTGCAAAGTTGCTTGGCATGCTGGAAATGAAGGCGAGACAGATATCGGGAGAATCACAGTTATGTGCATCCCTGACTATCGCCTGTTTAACTGTGAGAAATAGTTTATGGCCCTTGTTTGGCCTGCCTGACCCCCGCCGGCAGCCATCTTTGCAAAGGCAGGGGGCTCGTGAATTATAGAGACCCTGCAGGTCTCATCAATCCTGCATCAGCACAAACATTTTGCAGCTTTGGCGCTGGCTCATTACAGCGTTAGTGACAGATTCATTTTTAATTAACGCCCAGCTTTTGACAGCCTGGTATAACTTTTGGGAACGTGACCATTATTTTAGCAAGAGAGGCGGCCCCCGCGTTATAAAAGTTTTACCGCACTGTACCATCGCCCACTCGCCAAACCCCCGGGCCCAGGCACCTCGGTGGCTCTCGGAAGCCGCTTTCTTAAGCCTGCGCATCCACGACTTTCGGAGCCTTACCGTTCAAAGATAGCCTTCTGCTTGTGGCTCGCAGATATGTGGAGTGTCATCGAGGAGACGGGGGAAAACCCCAAATTCTCATCGCCTCTCCTCTCCCATATGCAAGCAATAAGGCCTCCCCTCAAAACAACTCGATCGAAAACACAGATAGGGCACGCGGGGAAACAATTGGCCAACTGCATCTCGGGGACTCAGATGCGAGGCCTGTGCGTGAGGTCGTCCTGTGTCCCGGGGTGGCTCAGGGCAACAGAGGGGTGACCCCCTCCAAACACACGCTCCAGGTCGTGGCACATCATAGATGAGCTGGGGCTTTGGACCGAGAACACGGGGCCGAGTGGAAATCCCTGCAGTCGGCACACTGCAGGCCTGACACGTCGAGCTGTCGACCTGCCGTGCTAAACTGAGCCAGGGTCAGCTGCGGCCCACAGAAATGAGAAACATGCCCCGGTCGGGGGACGGCGGCGGGGTCAGCAGCTGGCGGAGGATATGGCAATCATTTATAAAAATATGCTTTCTCAAGCCCACGAAAACAAACCCCCCCCCCCCAAACCCTACAGCTGGGAAGGGTTGGGAGTAGCCCCGAGGCCTGGTAAGCCCCCTTCCAGATGGGGAGGTTAGGCCGGGGCTAGCCAGACTGCATCGCTCGGGCTTCCGATTCCCATTAGGACAGGAGAGGAAGAAAAGTATGGAACATGCCTGCTGTGTTTTTCACCCAGCTTAATCAAATAAAGCAGGAAGCTTCTGAGACGGAAGAATTGTGTTTATTGATATTTATGCCCCCTGCTCCTTATTTGTTTTCAGAAAAATGACAAAGAAAACAGTAATTCATCACGATTTTACTCATACCCTACATAATTTTGACGGCCGTAGTTTTTTTTTTTTGCTTTGTGTTTTTCTGATCTGTTTCATTTTAACATTGGGGAAGTTATAAGAAAAGTAAAGGGTTGTGTGTAAATGAGAAATGCGCGTGAATTTGGTTTAATAACACGTGTGTCTTATGAAGCAGTTCCTCGGAACAGAAGGATGACCCTTATCCTTGTTTTGATTGGGCCACGGAAGCCTGATGTGGGTATCGTGTTACTGGCGGCTAAATTTGGGTCTCTTAAAATGCGGAATAGTGTCTCAAAAGAGCCCTGCTGTGAGATGTGGGTTGGCTTCTAATGGAGAAAAACGTGTACCTTGAAGCTATGGGAATGGAGGTCTGGTACCTCATGCATGAGCGTGTGCCAAGACGGACTCACCAAGAGCGGCGGATGCCTGACATGGGGGGAGGGGGGTCCCGAAATCTGGCAGCCTTTTTTAAGAGTACATGTGATATTCATTGGGAGAGACTCCTGACGTTTCCCATCAGCAGTACTGTTTCATTTAATTGTAATATATTCACTTAGCCATGTGCGATTGTGGTAGAATGGAGCTCCCGGAGCGGCTAACTGGAGCACGCAAAGCTCTCTCGCCTTTAATTGTATTAATTTCTAAAAAGATGGGAACACATGCTAGCCATCAGAGCTGAGGAGCGACATTCCTAATGGAAACTGTCAGGAGGACGGCGGCTTTGCGTCTGCCCCATCTCCATGTCGGCTGCCTCTGTCCGCTTTACAGGGGACGGCGAAGCATATGGCCCCTTATATAATTGCTCCTTGTGTCACCGTAACGCCGTGCCTGGGAACTTATCCACGGTGATACAATGAAACACTTTTTTTTTTGTTGTACTGACACTTATTATGAAGTGTGACTAGATTTTTCAATGGCCTTTTTTGTCAGGACCTTTTGAGGAATGGCAGCTTGATTTCATCCCCCAGCCTAGGGCCCGTTTTTCTGTCCCAAAGCCTCTCTGTCTCTCTCTGGGTGTCCCGTGATGTTATCTTCCACCCTATCGCATGGGACATGGTCAGCAGAGGTAACCTGACACTACCTGCAGCCGCCGTCCGCCGCCTTCTCGGGCTCGGGGTTGTGACCCTTGTGAACCCCGTAGGTCAGCCGTTCCCTTCGGCGGGCCGGCAGCGGTGCTGACCTTCCCGCAGACGTTACAGGGCTGTTATTGGAGGAAATTGAAAACACTGACCCTCCCCAGATGCAGGGTGCCATTTGTACACACTAATTGCAGTGTTATGAACCGGGTTGGGCCTTGGGGGGGGGTGTTTGTCGTCACAGCTGTGAGACCAGTCTGGCAGTCTTATCCAGGGTAACTGCTTTACTGTGCATTTGTGGCTCTGCAAAAAATAGATGCCCTGCATTAGATTAGCGTTTTCGTCGCTGTTTCAGTGACCACGACTCTGGATTATCTCATGTATGCTAAGTGGCTTTAAGGGAACGAAGTTTGGAATGTGACCATTGCAGTCCTCCTCAGCCCTTCAGCATATACACAGGACAGAGTTTCAGTATAGTTCTTATCCCCCCCCATCTAAAGCACATCGGGGGGTGGCTGTGTGCAATGTGAGAATGAACCACAGAAAATCTTTCCCCATAAGAGGGGCTTTCAAATCTGGTTGCCTGTTTTGCCATCACTCTGCATTGCATTAACCATCCCAGCTGAACGGCAGTAAGCTGTGTGACCCGAGCTGCTTTTGCGTGGGGGAGCACAGTCTCTTCTTATTTGTGTTTTAGAAGAGACAGGGTCTCACCTTTAATGAGACTAAACAGCTGCCCAGTTCGTTAACGGCGGACATTTTGAATTAAGGCATTACTAGTCTGTGACTTCTCACTCTGCGGTTGATGTTGGAAACTTGTGTCCTGTGCCCCCAACCCAAACCTCCCCAGGGTGGTTGGCTTCCGCATTACCACTGTTTCCAAATTCTGAGACGCCTGTAATAATGCTCTGAAAAGGGCACCGGCAGTTGTACCTTTCGTACAGCTGTGGGTAGCCTTGGGTGAGGGTGGTATGGTTTCTGCTTCTCGTTCCTCGACAGAATGAATTTCCCATATTTACGCAACACGGGTCGGCGAGAGGGGTCCGTGGGGAGAGAAGCATGGCGTGTCTATGGGCACTTTGGTGCAGTCCGGCTGTGTGTCCACACCACGTTAGCGGAGACCCACCAGCAGCTGGGCTCTTGGCTGTGGGACAGCTCTGTAGAGAGGAGACACTGACCTCACTGTCGCTGCCCATGTTACCCCACAGCCCATTCAGCGCCAGACAGTTTACAGTTTTTCCGGAACTGTTCACAGGAAGAGTGCCCCTCCCCACTTCCAAATTTTTATTATTAAATCAACACTTTGAAACATTTATTTGTGCCAAACAACAACCACGGGCTTGATTTATAACACTGCGATGTACTGAGAGCGACTGAATTTCTCAATCAAACACTCAGCGTTCCTTTAAGAATGTAATCTGCCCTCTGAAGGAGCTTCACAGGCAGCACTCAAAAGTTTGCTGTCAGGTAGGTCGTGGATTCGTGTTTGGACATTCTTTAAAACCGCCCTCCTTGCGGCGTTCTTGTCTTGACCCTAAACCGACCATGACTTGTGTTTTATGTTATATTTTTTGTTTTTTTTTTTTTTGTTTTTTTTTTTTTTGCAGATTTTAGCATTTAGCTAGCTGTCCTCTTTTACATGGCAGCTGATAGTAGGAGCTGTGTTCTGCAGCAGACACATACCAGCTAGGTCAAATGATTCAGGGCTTCAATAGTGGCCATCCAGGCGAGTCACATTTGTGAGCACAATACATGCCATGTCCTGCACTTCAACCCAAGTCCCACATTGGCCCTGTTAGCCAAGCAGGATGGGAGGTGTGTGTGTGTGTGTGTGTGTGTGTGTGTGTGTGTGTGTGTGTGTGCAGGCGTCACCCTTCCTGCCCGTAATTATAGATGGAGAAGGCTGTTACTGGCTAGCGCACGGTCTTCCAGTCATCGCCCCAAAACTAGCACATTTCCTAAAGTTTCGTGTATGTTGCTTTCCACGTATTTAAAACGCAGCCTATCGAATTAGGTCAGCCTTGCCATTAATGCTCACTTTTAAAACCTTCAAAGAGAGTTTCCTCGTGCTAAGTCTTCCAAAGTGTGATTTTTATAGTATGTAGATTTGGCTTCGGTGTTAAAATGACAACACAATCATTATTTATTGATGGCCCACCGTTTTTTTGCGCTGGGTGTTGGCTGGCACATGACGGGTTTGGTCCCTATGGTATACCGGAGTGGTCGAGGCGGGAATCCGCCACCTCCACGGCTTCTCCATTATGCATTAGGTGTGCATTATTTACACTGCCACCAGAGGGCCCCCTCATTACTGTCACTCGGGTGGGGCCCTTTCAGAGCACATGGTGAGGTGAAGGAATGTCCATTTGCCCCCTGACACTTTATGGCCCTGGCTCATGGCGAAGGTAACCTCTGTCTCACCTCTAACTTTACTGAGGCCCCCTGGCGCCACACCGCTGCTTTTAAACCCGCGGGAGTGCGGGAAACCCGTATGTGGGGTTGGCAGGCCACGCTCAAGGTAACGCAAAACCCCAGCATCCTTCTTGGGAAGTTGGCTGCTCCGCCTAGAGACCCAGTTCAGTTTAGATCTGTTGATTCTGACACGGTGCCCTTTTCAGAGCGCCTAACGCTAGGTGTGCCAGGCCAGTCGGCTCTATGGTCGATGCCGTAATGGAAACGCCCGTGTGGAAATTGCACAGAGATATTGCAAAGGAATGATTGCCATCATTAACATTTTGGCTTTGTTTTTTTTTTTTTTTTTCTTCCAAACCCACGGCATAAGATTTCAGTGATAGGACTTTAAAATCTACGAGGATCGTAACTGAATTTAATCTGAGCTGATACATTAATTCTACAGTGGCTGTGGGATTTGATGCAAGGATAAGAATCTGAACATTAAGGCCTGCCTTTGCCTTACTGAATGCTGTTATGCCGTTGAGCTTAATCCAGTCACTGAGAAAACATTACGGTAATAAAACATTTTCTGAGTTTGACACCCAGAAATATTCTTGTTCATTGGGGCCTGTTGTTGAACAAGCAAATGGCTTGTACATTTTTTTCCATTCTTTTTAAGAAATTCCTCTGACATTTAATGTGTAGAAGTATCTTGAAACCAAAAACATAAGTACTGGACTCAGCCCAGGACCAAGGCAGTGTAAATATTGAGATGGCTGCAGTCTGCTGTGGAGGCAGCGATAACAAGATGGCTCTTGAATCCTGGGCTGTTCTGTATGGCTGGTGGAGGTGCTCCACGCTAAGCACATCACTGCATCGCTTGCTTCTCACGCAGGGCCTTTCCCTGGTGGGGGATTATGGCGACCTGCCCACTGAAGTGGCATCTCGGTGGGGAATGTGCCTGGGAGGGGGGAATGTGGGGTCGATTCTCGTGGAAGTGTAAAGGTCTAAGCCTGGTTTGAGCCAGACTGCTGTCCGTACCTACAGGCTATCATCTCGAAGAGCTTTTCTTTAAGGGAGACGCTTTGTACTCAAGCCAGATAATAACCCCCCCCCCCTTAAAAGCACCAGGGATTCTTTTTGCTGTGGAGTGGGTGCACTGGGGTTCTGTCAGACTGGAATGTACCATACCTGGTTGAGAGAGTTCTTCACCACAGGGGGGGCACCCTGCATCGTGACCCGGAAACACAACTGTGGAGTGCCAGGTTGGGTCCATGCCATCTGGCTGCCCACTCAGACTCTTCGTCCTTGTGTGAGAGAGGACAAGGGACAGGCCGAACCCCCCTCCCCCACAGAGCCTAGAGTATTTTAATAAAATGCAATTATCGCCATTATTTGGACAATTAGGTTCTCTGAGCACAGTCTTCTCTCCGCTTCCCTCCCACGAAACCCACAACAAAAAAGAGAAAAGCTGTAGTCTCACAACTCTACGTAGGTCGAGTTCCAGTTAAATTAAAATACACATTCTGTGTAATTCAGTGTAATGTAAAATTCCCCAAGGGACAGAGGCCCCTCCCCTCGGAATTTCATTAAAGCATCCAAAGAAAGGACCCCCTTTATCTGGGATGTCAGGGCCAGCGCAAAGTGTGTTTTAAAAAGTGTCTCTGTATGGTTTTCTCCCATTCTTCGCATGGCTGCCGGTCCTGAGGGGCCACCGCTGTGGGAGAGCGTTTGACGGCCGCCCTTTGTGCGGTGTGACAGAAAGGCGACTCGCCGCACTGGGCCGGCTTTGTTCCCATGCGCCACTGCAAAATATGATTTCAGATTAGGACCCTGGGGCTGTCCCCTCAATGGTCGGTTTTTCACTCTCTGCCAGCATGCTGATCGGCGTCCGGACCCGGAATGGAAGTGCCAGATAAAGCCGCTGTGTTGTCCGAGAGCCGCTGCTGTCCTGTAGGCGCTGGGAAGGAATTCAGGGATCTGTCATCTGCCAGAAATTAAGCCCTCCCCTTTCTTTTTTTTTCCCCTCAAGCTGTACCCAGACCTCCCCCACCTTCATCTTTGGATGACCTCTCAAGCCTGGGCCCACACACCCTTCCTGGTTTCTTCTTCACGCTTCTGAGTGACCAGAGTTGCAGTTAGGAATGGTTACATTTTGTCGCCTCTCCGATTGTCTTTGAAGAATGTGACTGGCAGAACCCTGGCTTAGCATCGGTGTTGTGCAGTGTTGGAGGCAGCTGTGAGGAAAAAAGCTGAATGAACGGAAAATCTGGCAAATGCATCGCGGTGTCTCGTTATCCGCCAGCTTCAACGATGGGGACTGTGGCACGAGCGCCCCATCTCCCCATCCTGATCCAGGTGTCAGCTTTTCACCAGCCCTCCGTGATGAGGCGTCACCACCCCCCGTCCCTTCTGTTTACCCCATGCCATAAAGACAGACGGAGAGCAGCGCGACAGACGGAGAGGTGTTTATGGGTTGTGCTGTTTGGAGGTTAGTTGCTTTCAGATGATGATGACGGGGTTTCCGTTTTTAATAAGGTGACCTTCGACCTGCCGTTGCCCCACAGTTGGCGTTTAAAGGTAGCGTAGCCTGCGCTTGACCCCACGTAGCACACTGCAGCTCTCTCCAGAGCCTTTGTTGTATTTACGTTTACACAACATTAGCGCCAGCGTGTGTATATATAAAAGGCTCTGCTGGCGGAGTACAGTATGCGGTCACAGTGAGGGATTTGTTCAAATTAGGCCTTCCAAGATCATATAACATAAGTGGAAACAAATGTGAACGGCTCTTCAAGCAGAGCGGCAGCGCGAGCAAGAGGCCGGACCCGTCCGGCGGTGCCTCGGCTCGGGCCCCTGTGTGTGGGAAGGGCCTCGGCCTGGCCAGAGAACGTCCTTCCTGTTGGGGGACCGCCACGTTTTTTTTGATGTCGACAGATCGCCCCCGCGATGACAACGGCTCCCCTGGCGATGAGCGAGGCCTTCGGTTGCGAGTGCTGACGGCTGCGGCGTCTCACGGAACACGTCTTTTCGCCCCCGAGCCACAGCCAGCTTTCGAAGGCCGCGGTTTCCGGCATTTGGGCGCCCGCCACGTCCTCCTTTCAGCCTGCCGTCACGTGGCAACTGGGTCACCACCCAGCTCTTCCCAGTGCGTATGCACAGCCGCGGTGGTCTGAGCCGAAATCCGTTGACGCCCTCAGGGAGGTGGGGGGTCCACCTCAGCATGGTCCTTTGTGAAACGAGAGAAGGGGTCAGACAGTCTCTTATTGAAACTACCTATTTTTTCCTGGTACTGTTAGCAGTGGAATGTTTTTTCATCAGCACTATTTACTGGAGGCCCAGCTGATGAGCAAACCCATCTCGAGAAGGCAGAGAAAAGCATTTATTTATAGTCATGGTTTAGCTGCCGACACATCAGAACCCGGAGGCGAGCTATGCTGCATTTCTCTGGGAGCAGATAGAGCTGTTTACTGCAGCTGCGCCGTGTAAAATCACAGGCCGCGTGTCCTGCGGAAGTGGCCGCGTCAGTTGGATAGGACACGTGCAGCGAGATGATCCCGTCTTCACTCTGAGCGGGGCAGCATGCTGGCTGACGGGGTTAAGAGCTGCACACACCTCCTCTGTGAAGCAGTTTTGTCGCACTGAAATGTGTTCACTGACACCTCCGGGAACAGTATAACTGGACTGCCGCCCAAGGCTTGTATTATGGGATGGAGGGTAGCAGGGCAGCGATGAGTCCTCCTGCTGTACCTGCAAGACGGGTGTTCGCGGCGGGGCTGAATCGTGTTAGTTTCCTGTTTTGTGAGGAACTTTGACTTGGTGTGTTTATGACGTTGCACTATTGGCTATTCGGTTGTTGCCCAGGGACAGGAAGGATGTTTTGGAAAAAAAAAAAGGAGAGAGGGCAGAAAAGAAACAGCTGGAGGAAAGAAAAAAAATAGCAGCAATCCGGAAACGAAGGAAAGGGCTTCCTGTGTTTCTCGGCGATGCGGCACATCTGAGCGCTTTGTGGAAAAGGTCACTCTGCACTTTTGAACCCTGGCTACAAGCCGTCCGGCCCCCAGTCCTGCTCCACTTTCCTAGTGGAGGGGCTTGGTTGCCAGGACCCTGACGTTTTCGCCGCCCTTTCGGCGGAATTAGATCCTTGGCATGGGGGCGCTGTATCAAGAATCCAGTCGACTGTCTGCTTGCCCCTCGCTGACCGCCCCTCGCCCTCGCTGAAGATGCCACGTCGGTCTGGATCAGGCAGCCGAGCGCAATGCTCTCATCGCATTTCGTGTGAATGAACTTCATCTCTGCGGGTGGGTGAGGTTACCAGAGCAGATTGAGCGACATCACAAATAAACACGGACGACCCTCTTCCCTCTGGTGCCTGTCTACGGTCCATCCCACCTCCTGAGATCGCCCTCCTCTGCCTCTCCCCAGCCCGATGGCAGACTTCAGAATTCATTTTGAACCAGCTCTGTGTGTATAACTGTCTTTTCAGCAGCCCCCCAGGCTTCGCTCAGCTGCGATCTTAATTCCATTTTTGAGAGGTCACCTGTACTTGATCTCGGTGTGGTTTTCTTCGGTGGACTTTCCAATTGCTTGTTCTTTGCTGAGGTCTGAATCTGGGTTTTGGTATCGCTGGCAGGTGGGGTCTTTAGGCAGTTTCACCTTTTTGGAATGCTGGACATCAAGCAGGCAGGTCTTCATCCAGTTCCATGGCTTCCTGGACTGGGTCAAAATTGAATGTTTGGTTGCAGGTTTAATTTGTCACTTTTCGTTCCTTCCTGTGGAAGAACCCTCGACCAATCTGAGCGTAAAACGAGGATCCAGCCCCCTTCCCTTTCCCACCCTCTTCAGTCTGCTCTTAAGACTGTTTGAAAAACTACCCAGGAAGCCCAGCGTCTCGCGCGCCATCCGAGACTCAAATGTTAACCACAGCCGTGGGTTTGGAGCGATTTCCAGAACCTTTCAGAACTTTGTTTGTTTTAGTTGCGTTTTGCCAACAGCAAACCACCAGTGGCTGGGAATTCCCCCTTTGAAAAGGCCTTTTTTATATCTGTGCCACGTTCTCCTGTGGATTCTTTTTTTTTTTTTTTTTTGCTCGTGGTTCAAGCCGTACGCGTAACCAGTATGCTGCTGTGTTCTGTAATGCCTGACCACCTTTCGTAACAACGAGTCACTCTGGCCTCCACCTCCATCCAAGGTGTCAGAGTGATTGTGCATGTAAGGTTGACCCGTTTTGTGTAACATTACAGGGAGGCCCCCGGCAGGCAGCTCTTATCGGGAAAGCCTGCTTTGTTTTCAGTGGGATAAGTGGGGCAGCCAGCATCTCTGCAAAGCCACTAAGAAGGTGACTCTGTGCCCAATGAGCAGGCTGGACTGTACTGACTGGCACCATCAAAGCCCCGCCTTCTTCTCCCAAGGCTGACAACCAGTGGCCACCCGCCTTTGTTGCTCTGTTTATCTTATTAGTACAGTGGCGCCACAAAGGCGAAGAAGGCTGGGTAGCTCTCTGTCACAGGAGCATAGAGCTGTCACTCCTGTTGCTGATGGGAATGGCCCACCCCTCTGCCCCTCCCCCTTCTGACCAGACTGCGAGAAGCTCTTTATTTGCTCATTGATCAGTATGTGTTCAGCACTGCGTATCTCATCACCCACAATCAACCCCAAGAAATGCGTCAAAATTGCGTAGTCATTTCGGCCCTGATACTGGCGAAGCGTCAATGGCCTCACGGGTTCACAGATAACGGTAGTGGTGGAGGTAGAGGTGCCGGGCCTTCCTGCCTGGCGGGGAGACAGGCCGCACCTCCATCTCTCTCGCAAAAACCAAGAGGCAGATCTGGTTTGGGTGAGTTAAAAAGTTTCGCAAAGAAATTCTTCTATTTTGAATGCAGCACTTTGCAGGTACATTAAATAAATAAAACGGACCTCCTTCCTCTTAAGCGAAAAGCCTCTCAGGGCCGGACAAAGCGCAGTGAGGGGCGTTATAACACACACGTAAACACCGCGGGTGTAATTCGGCCCGAGGCTGGAAGCCTGTGGACTGTGACTGGCGGGAGATGAGATAGGACTTTTAGAGGGTTTTTAAAAGGCTCAGGAGCGAAGGTCACTTGTCGGTAAGACCCTGCCCAGGGAGCGCATGAAATTTTGATGGCGAAATTAGGTTGTTGCTCATCTTGCACCTTCCCGCTCGTACTATCGACAGCGGCGGTGGGGCGGCGTCATGGACATTGCGGGGCACTCTGGCTCTCTGCCGCTGACAACATCAGAAGTGTTTTTACAGGGCTTTAATGGGCAGCCGCCGCACCTCCTTGGAGGCTTCCAGAGAGCTGCCATGAGAACCTTCCCCGGCTGATAGGAGCCGACATGCCCTCCTTTTCCACTCCCGTGAATCCCGTGCCAACGAGGTGTCCGAGGAAGCCTCGTCTGCGCCTCTGACTGATCCCCACGTGGGCCCCGGTCTCCCCCAGAGACCAAACGAGCAACGAGGGGGGCAGCCCAGGACAAGCAACACTACAAATAAACATTTCCACCAACCGCCAACTCCATCAGACCTCCTGCAGTTATTCTGTCTGAGGGGCCCTAATGCCAACAGCATCGAATGGTCTGGGGGGGTTTGGTGGTGATGGGACAAATGAGGCTTTAAAACCCACAGTGGGTGGCGCTGGCATTGATTGGTAGTTCAGGATACTCCCACCAACCTCAGGTTTTGAAGCCCCATTTAGTGCCAGCATTGATTGGTAGTTTGTGATACTCCCACCAGCCTCAGGTTTTGAAGCCTCATTTGTCCCAACACTTGGTTTTGAAAACATGGTGTAAGGATCCGGGGTGCTTGGTAACATTTGGCCGTGTTCTGATGCCCGCAAGGAGGGAGTGCAGTGAATTAGCGGAGCCTCCCAGCATAACACTCCTTTGGAGACCACAGACTCCATTAAAGTGAGAAAGTGGGTTACGACTGCAATGAACCGACAAGCGTGAGAAGAGGAAAAAGAGTCATTCCGAACTTTATTGTGACTTTCCCGTGTTCGCTTACAGCATATTTTTTTTCCTTTTCTTTGACTTTCCTCTCTTTATTCCCCGTGATTATTCCCCTCTCAGGGCCCTGCTTTGACATCCTGGGCCTCAGTGCGAGTCTGAAATGGGCCCTGTTATGTGGGCTGGGGGGAGCTCGTTAGCGCGGTTTAGTGACACACACGCGCTGAATGGGGAAGCTTGTGGCCTCGCCGTGGGTTCCTCCAGAGGTAAGCCTGAGGCCCGGTTTGTACTGACGCCTTCGCTCGTCTGGTCGAATGTCTCTGGCCACATGGGGTGGGGAGGCGTCGACTTTGTTGCAACCTTTGTCCTCTGGCATTGCAGGAAGGGAAGGAACCGGTCATTGTCATGTCATCATCATGCCGTTGTCACATGGGTCTTTGTGCTGGGTCCTTGGTGTTCGGGGGCTCCAGGGGTACTGAGGCCAGCATGTTTACCACACGGTCCGTCTTTCCTGCCGCCGATTTGAATGGCCTGCTGTGAGGTAAATAAGGGCAAGGAGCTCGGCAAGGGACAGTCACTTGGATCCTGCAGGACTTCCAGAGACCTTTTACCACTCAGGACATCCTGCGTGTTAACTCCAGATGCATTCACGTTTCACGTCTCCAGATCGAAATCAGTGTTGAAAATTCAGCGGGAAGTGAATCACGTCAAGGACAATGACAACATGCCCCTGGTCTCACGCTGTTAGTGGGGACGGAGCGAAAAACCATGTCAACCTAATGAAATAACAGGCCTGGTTGCATGTTTAACTGACAAATTCGTTGTCGTATATCTGAGTGGTTTCCCATTTTTTTTATGACAGTTGCATGTAAAACATTTTCATGCAGAAACCAAAAAGGACAAGCTACCGGATAGAACGTATCTGATCTAATTTTCCTCTCAGCAGCCAAAAGAAAATTCATCACCCCTGATGAGGAATGAAATCAAGCAGTGTGTGATCTGGGGTCTGAAAGTTCAAGCAGCTCCCAGCAGCCGGATGGCAGCCGGGAGCCGTCCCAGAGTTTAGCTTTGGCCCGGCACTGTGGTCACGGCAGCGCGCTCACAGGCGATGGAGCTGTGAAAGTTTCCCTTCGCCACATTATCTCCCATTATCTGCCGCAATCGCTTACCTCCTCTTCGATCACCGCTGAGGGCTCATACAGGGAGGGGTGAGCTGAGGTGGGGAGGGGGGGTGCCACTCGCTTTTACGGCGCCAGTCCTCACCATAAACTGTGATTTGCCGTGTTGCGGTTCGCCTGCCTGTGAGCCTCTTGTCCTCAAGGTGTAATATGAGGAAGTTTCTGGAAGTTCTGGGATATCGATAAGCTTGCTAAAGAAAGCCCGGTGAGACTGGGTCGATAGGATGGGTCTTACTTGGTAATGAGTCGCGAGCTTCCCAAGACAAGCATGCTGATGCACCCCTGCACCAGATGGGATGGAGGTTTTCAAATATTTTCAGTCCTTTCTGGACCTGTGATTGGACTTTCTACCCTGAGAACTGAAATTTGTGAATCACTTCAATGATGTCACAGTGGTGTTTGTATGTATATGTGTATCTTTGTGACTAAATAAGGCTACCAGTTCCTGCTTTGATAGAGGGCGCAATGAAGCCATGGCATACTCCTCTCTCACCTAGAAGCACCCCCGATTTCCCCTTAATTAATTACATCATTCACCCACAGAGCCAATCAGTGCTCCATGCACATCAGTTGAAATTCCCCTATCCAGAGTCATGGCTTTACCTGAAATCTCAAGGGGCTCGTCTTGGAGAGGGGTGGGGCACATTGTGGAACCCAGAGAACATGTAGGCAGAGGCATCTCTGGTATCCTCCTGCCGGCCCCACTGTGCTGCAGTTTTGCCAGGGAAACATCCTGCCACTTTTTTCAGGCCGGAAATGAGAGGCAGGAAATGGCACCGGCAGCCATGATAGGGTACGAGTCTGAAAGGAATCGATGGAGAAGGCATGAAGGTGACCACATCTTGGTCCACGCACACACACGCACAAACGCAGTGTCATGCACATCTGAGCAGTCTTTTGCCCATGGCCACTGGGGGCCCTCACCTCATGATGTCCATCACAACCCCAGAGGAGGATGTGAAGTGGTGCGCCATCACATGGGCAGACACAAGGCCAAGTGGAGTACAGTGGGAAAACAAACAGCTCACTGTGACTGGACATTTGGGCAGCGTGGCTGACGCTCTTGTCTCTTCATCTTTTTAAAACTAATTTTGCTGAGATTTTGGATGGGGTTTCTGCGATGAGTGTCTGTTGTACCTTATGGTTACCCCAGTGTTGTGCCTGCAGACCAGGCATCGCCGAGTTGAGCAGATCTCTGGCTTCATGATCTTTAAGCCCCTCTCTTCCCCCAATGTGATAGTCGAGGGCGGCTCTCACGCTTTCAGTTCATGGCAGTCCCACCATGGCGTGGCTCCTTAAATATGACGTTTTTACACCCGTTGCTACGGTGACTCATGGGCTGTGGACAGAAGAGCCCTTGACACGTTTTCTGTTTACAAAGATGCATTTTTCTGGAGAAGTTCTCTTTGTTCGACATGCTGTCATATCCGTGTCTTGTGGGCAGGACATTAACTACAGTCCTGTCAGTGCACGGAGCCCACTGCCCGGTGACGGCTGCTCTGGGGCTCTGTCACTGTCCTCGATGGTGCTGCTGGGAAGTGCCTCAGAGCCCCGCTGTCCTTCTCCGCTTGGCGCTGAGGACTTTTCCATCATGCACGGGAAGCTGACGTCACTCTGGTGCTCAGCCTAGTCGGTCGGCAGGTCACCGGGAGTTTTAATAATCATTTGACCCGGCCCTGTTTCCTGCGAGGACGGAAGCCTGGCCGCTTTGCAGCTCCCATGTTCGCCAGTCAGACGTGCTGGGATGCAGCCAGAAAGCCATTTGAGCTCCCATGCTTTTTATTTGCTGGATCATGCGTCGCCATGCACTGACCTCGAGATTTTCTGGATTTATCAGCCTGTCCTTAACTCTCTGAATCCTGGAAATTTGAACTCTTTTCATTCATTAAGGTGACTGTCCTGGATTTCGAGGCTAAATTAGGCTCGATGTTAGGCTGAAGAGTGCTGGAACTTGGGTGTCCTTTTTGGGCTGATGCTGTTAGTTAGACCTTCTTCTAGTAAGCAGATAAAATGTCAGCTCTACCTCTGAACATTACCTTCATGAAATCATAATCAGAAAATGCTTAATTTAGTGATGTCTTAACAGACCGTTAAATAACGTTACACTTTCACATAATCGACACAATAAGCTGTATTTGAGAAAAGATAGAGTCTGTTCTGGGTGTTGGGCCTTGTGTAGATCTGAGGGCTTCTGAGTTATTTTCCCTCAGGGACTTGAAGCCTTGGAGACAGGCGCCACGGCGACATACAGTAGCAGCAGCTGGGTAACACATCTCCGGCGTCATTGCATCCAGAGCGCAAAGATTCCTTTGTGCCTCCGTGGGGCACGGGGTCATCTGGAAAGCCGCAGCCGTCCTCATTCAGGAAATTAGCTCAGGGCGGCTAATCCACAGCCCGTAATCGAGTTTAGCTCCCGGGCTTCTCCAGCTCTTCCGGGCCACACCAGGCTTACCTTTTTCCAGGCTGCCAACGGCACCACAGTCACGCACCACCAAGAGTTTTCCTGGCTCATTTTTATTACCGAATGGCAGGTTGAAAACGTTCGAGTTCAGCATTGGAGGGGTCAGAGGTTTGCACCTCTCTAACCCATTGGGCAACACAACCCTCTTTATCCACATGGTTTTTCAAGAATAAAGGAGGGGGGTGTTCCAGCATAGCTCCTGTATGCTAATAGCTTTCACAGAGGTGGGCTCATCCAGGTAGGCGTCCTTTTGGAACCCTTGTCTGAGTATGCTCTGTGCCGTCGTTCCTTTCCCCTTCCCTGGTGGCCTATAAATGCCTGTTTTAAAAGGACCCACTGAGGAGGCAGACGTTCCTCTCTCCCACCGCATCAGCCCGGTCAGAATGGCTTTGAAAATCGTCATTGCCAAGGGCTTGTCTGGTTGTCGCCGTGGAACTCACACGTGTTCTTCCAGGCAATCAGCCGGCCTGTCACCTTTACATCGGTGTTGAGAGGAATTGTGCAGGTCTGCCGGGAAGCTGGGATGGGCCCAGTCCCATGGGCGGGACGTGCGCCACGGGTGCTCTGGGATGTCTCAGCCGCCGCGGCATGACTGGCCGGGTCTTGAACTCGTCGCTTTGATGCCGCCCGCTCTGTGAACGGGCCGACCCCACAAAGGCCTGTCTGTTCCCAGATCAGCTTGAGGGATAAATGAACAGTAGCGACATTTCCCGTTTTTTCTAATGTTAGCAGCATATTATCTGTGCATGTACGTGTATGTGTTTGCACGCGTGTTTTTCCAGATCGGGGAGCTGGGGTCCATATTATAGTGAAAGACATTGCCATGTGAGCAAGTGTGCGAGATGAAAGGGGAATGGGAGCTATGGGTCTGCACCCCCCAGCCCAGAACCCCAGACAGCATGTGTCTGTCCCCTTTCCAATAGCCCCAGCAGTCCAGCTGCCTTGACCCACTCACCTTTCAACTCTACTTGAACTTCTACGGAAGGCTGAAAGAGAGAAAAGGAACCTGCGTTTTAACGTTAGCGTAGCAGTCACCCCCACCACCACACTTGTGTTCCCACCGTAACGGCAGGCCTTTAGGTGCTGGCTAAGCTAACAGTGCTAACGTCATGCCTGTGCCTGGACCTGTTGGTCCAGCTAAGCCATTTTTTGAAGTGTGCCACATTTCAGAGGCAGCTTAGTACACATCCAGCTGGCTCTGCAGAACCATTTTGCTGAAGTTTGAATTCCTGCACATTAATGGAAAACTTGCATATGTGCTAGCTGTACTGTGCCCGCCTGGGCTCTGTATACTAGCTGTATACCATGTTTACTAGCTATTTGCTAGCAGTATGCTATCTCCATGCTGCCTGTATACCACAAATTTGCTAGCTTTATGCTAGCTGTACGCTATCTCTATGCTAGCTGTATACCACATGTTTATTAGCTTTTTGCTATCTGTACACTGTCTCTATGCTAGCTGTATACCACATGTTTACTAGCTATATGCTAGCTGTGCGCTGTCTCCATGCTATGCTAGTGACTTAGGGCCACCTAATGCCCACAGATTATTTCTTCAGGTAATATTGTTGGAAAAGGCAAAAAGGAAACGGGATCTTGTGAGTGTGACTTCAGACAGCCGGCAGCCGTCTGGTTGCAGGGGTCAGCCGGCGGTCAGTGCTGGTGTGAATGTTCCAGCATAATCGCACTGCCGTGTTCTCGCCACATACCTAAAGATACGGTATCTCCCTCCTGTCATTAATTCATTTATTTTAAAAGCTGTTGTGTGGATCAGTCTCTCTGGCTACCCTTCAGAGCTCTTTTACATAGGTTGAGTGTTTGGAAGGCAGAAGGCATAAGAGACAGGTAAGCAATGGACATTTCACTCGGGATTTTCATATGGGGGTGGTCTGAATAAGGTTGACCCTGCCTTTGTGGTGGGCTGACAGCATTCAGCCACAGATGGTTTTGTGGGGGTGATGTCCCCACTGCAATGTCTGACTGCTCATGGGCTGAATGGTAGCCAGGGCAGTGGTGGATGACGCGATCTGAGGGTCGCTCATGTCACTGTTGCCATCTGTGAGGTTCCTGTCCCTCCGGGGTATGTGCACCATATAGGACGGAGAGCATCAGCCCGCTACATCACTTCCTGTGAACGTTTACCGCACTTAACTGTTTCCACTTGCCTCAAAGACTTTAGACTACTTGTGATTTTAGACATCAACAGGAGTTACCTAAAGTTTACTGCACTCAAAGATACAGTAGCCTTTTTGTGCCTGGGGTTATAACCTGGGACCTTTTGGTCTTCATTTGACATCATGGCCTGTCATAGGCAAGTAGTAAATGGCCCAGGACTGGCCTGGACCCCACTGCCCCCACACCCAGCCCAATATCTGCACAGCAGGCTGTTGTAAATACCCCACCCAGCGCAGGCACACACACACACGACCCCCTTGAGAATGAAGCCATACCCTCTTCTCACTCTCAAAGCACATTGTGTGGCTCTAATTTTTTCTCAGCAGAAAGTGCAATAAAATAGGTAAGTCATTGTTTTCCAGCATAGCAAATCTGTTGTATTTTATTTTTTTTGGTCTTTCCGTAATCCTCCGTGCGACCCGAATGATAATCTGCTGCAGGGTGACAGATACAAAATGACACAGAAACTCAATATTAAAACAGCTGGACTTGGTGCCTTATGGTGACCTTGGAAAGCTGCCCTTCTTAGAGCATTTGGAGGCCAGGCAGATGCCCAGAGGCATCCTGACAGCACACACAACCCTGCCCGGCGCACTGTTAACCCCCCCAGACATCACACTTAGTAACTCAGAGCTCCCTGCCTTCTGTAGTCATTATCTTTCAGCCATCTGCACCTACATTGCCGCCCCCCCCCACCAAATCTCTGCAGCCCCTGGTCTTCTGTAGAAGATGGCAGGCGTTAGCCGTCTGTGCCTGCGTTCAGAAGGTGGCCAGTTCCAATCTCACTGCTGAAAGAGTCTCACTGATGGACCCTTAACCCCAAAAAAGTACTGCATAGGTGCCACGTAAGTGGCTGACCCTGCACACTGACCCCAAGCTTCTCTTATATGTGAACATGATTCACGGAGACCAAGATGGGATTTGCAAAAACTAAAGAATTCCTGAAATCATTCTTGTTCAAATGACCTCGTATTTGTACTCATGTCCCTGTACTGGTACTTGTATGGATACACTTGTAGTCCTACTCATACAAATGTACATTTAAGTATCATTTAAATTTCCTTTATGCTCACCTGGCCCCCCACGGAGGGACTTTCTGACCAGGTGTATTTTAAAAGAGAACCGTCCCCCTTTTAACCTTGGGGGGTTCCACCTTCCCATCCCTGCTTTGCTGATGTCCCTACAGGTGATCGGTTTAAAGCAACAGAAGCTTTGTTTGTTGGTTCTTTAACGAGCTAAATATCGCTAAACAATACTAAGCCAGCTTGATCAGCTGACACAACACGCAGGCTGGTGTGGACTACCTGACACCTGATGTCACATGACGGCAGCCACATGAACGCCAAGCCTGTTTGGCATTCTGTCACTGTGCACCCATCACGTAGCAGTGCTGGATCACTGTTAGAGTCACTCTTTTACTCTTTATTTCTGTGACGATACTCTGTTAGCACACCACGTTCATTCCCCTTAATTGCAGCTCCATGTGTTCCCCCCCGGTTGTTCTTGGCAGATGGACCTGGCTCGGAAGAACTCGCTTTGTAAACTGTCTGCTGGAGCCGTGCACCATTTGGCCCCGCCGACGGCCTCTTCTCCCAGCTTGCATCGTTCACACTGGGGGCCAACTTGTGCATCTCGCGTTCGGAATTCGGCGCCGTCAGATGTCGGGTTGGCTCCCAGCCGCCACTTGCAGCACAAGTGCGCTGACTGTCTGCACTGCAGCTTTCAGACCCGAGTCAGGTGCATTGTGGGCCGGTGCACAGTGTATATGAGGGAGCCATGACTTCTGAGTCATGAAAAACAGTCTGGCTACGAGGCTTCACTCCACTCCCACACTCCCCACAACACCCACCCAGCCGCAGCGTAGCCTGGTACAGAAAACATGCTGATCTTTAACCAGAGAAGCTCACAATTAATATCAGTTGTGGTGGAAAGTCATCTCTTGTAACCCTACTTATTCAGGATGGATAGACATTGTTCCCCAAAGCACGCTGAGCAGTTAGACAGTCGTTTTTTTTTTTGGGCTCCTAGACCCTCTTCTGTTTTTGCAGAGTAAACAGTGGTACAGATTTACCTTGAAAAGGGCTCTTTCTACTGAAGAAAGGACATTAATTAAGTTTCGGACCCCTATTCTGTGCTCCCGTTTGCTCCCCGGAAAATGCCCTTATCTAAACAGAGGGCCGAAGGACCTTCATACTGAAAGGACAGAGGGGAGAAGAGATTAAAAACTGACAATGTCATTATAAAGGTATTAAACAGAGTGTAGTGGCCATTCAGCCTCAAATCAAGCGCTTTCACATCGTCGAAACTAAAGGCCACAATTAAGGCTCACCTTGGCTAATCCGCGTAGAGGGGGATTACAGTGAAAAACGCTGGCTTGGCCGCGCCCCTGACCAGAACCGTCCATTCGCAGACTCTCTACTCACAGTAGGCAGGGAGACCTCCGTCATGTCTGCTGCATGCTGTTCTGGAACCCTGGGTAGCTGTAAAAAGGTGTGGGGGGGTTCTTCATGAGGCCATGTCACGGCTCTGAACTGCTCATGACCCCGGCTCTCTCTGTCACATGATCCCACCCTCCGCAGGCGCAGCGTGCCCCCGGCCTTCAACCCTTCCTAGAGCCAACATGAAAAAGAGTTTAACCGCCCCCCCCCAAATCCACAGACCCACGTACAGACAAACACTGTCCTTTATTGGATGGAAAGAACCATTATGAAAGTTACGGGGGCTACAGGCAGTTTGGCAAGCTTCATCCCCGCCGGAATGTGAATGGGTCGGTGACAGGCCCTTGTTCTCTCTGCCCACCGTAGTTCAGCTGCCAGCGTCTCGTCGTGTGACCAGAATCACGGAGGGTGGGAACACAGGAGGTGGGGGCCCCCCTCTCCCCAGCCCTCATATTCCCTTGAAAGCTGTCCACATATAGGCCGAAGGTGATCGTGGGCCTTACCTAGTCTCCTGAAGGGCTCAGGGGAGGGGCTTCTGCCTCCAATGCCAGCTCTGCTCCATTACTTCAGATTTATTCAGGAGGGTTTAGACTTCGTAAAACGGAAACATCGGCCCTTAATGGCCGTCAGTGTCAACGGGAAGCAGAGTAAAGGTAGTATTCTCGCCTTGCCCATTAAGGCAGGCTCATAAAGGGGGCAGGCCTCAGGGCTGCCCTGAAGATAATTGTACAATTAGCAGCGAAGATGGTAGAGGCCTTTGATCTGGGGCAGCATACAACAGCAAACCCCCTTACAGGCGCTGGACTGGATCGTCCTGGGCTTAAGCATTGGCTATTATGCTGCTTTCAATTTTATATATATGTATGTGTTCATATATATATATATATATACACATGTGTGCATGTGTAAAATAATTTCATAAAGTGCATTAAAAAGTGTATTTCTTTCATCTTTGACTTTTGAGAAAAGCTTGCGATTCATTAATGAGGTTTGTTTAAAGTTAAGGTTACCGATTCCAAACACAGTTTGTACCGATTAGGTTTGGGGGGGGTGGGGGTTGTAAATCACAGGCGGAGGGGAGGGACGGGAGGCTGAGCAGCGCACAGTGATCATCATTGCCAGAGAGTTTGTAGAGGAAGGCAATGTGGTAAGATTGTTATGAAAAGAGAGTGTATATAGGAAATGGCACTTAGCGGGGTCCGTGTGAATGGCTGCCAGATCAGGAAGCAGACGTGCAAGCCTTGGCCCCTGTTCAGACCCTTCCTCCCCTTCACCCCCTCCCCTCCGCCACCGATGGCTTGCTTGGCACCTTTTCCTCCCTGCATTTTCACATAACCCGGGGGCTCCTGAGGCTAGTGCGGGGAGGCAGGCACGGCGGGGCCCGCCGGGGGGGAGCGTGATGCACGGCGAAAATAGCCCTGGATAAACATGCCGGCATGGGAACTGACCGCCTGTTTAGCCAGAGGCCTGCAGGGGCAGAAAGTGCTCCGCCCCTTCACTGCATGGAGGGGCCAGTTTCACCGGCATAAATCACACCCAGAATAGGGTTTGTTTGCCCTCATATCTTCTCTTTTCATTTCCTCCCTGGGACAGCTTCTGCCACCCCCCCCCCGGTTTATTTAATCTCAAGCTGAGTCTAACAGGCAAGAGAATATAAAGGAATGTTCTCCTCAGCTTTGGTTCACAGCGTGGTTTTGCGAAACCCAGCATACCGTCCCACACAAGCTCAGACATTTAAGGTGACTTGCCAGTTGGTACTGTCGCCCATCCTGTGCTCGGTCATCGTCCCCAAGCTTTCTGCTGTCAGGCCCTGTGATAGACTACGGCACTCTGAAGCCTGTCCTTTGGCTCCTGTGCCCCATACCCACTCCTGCTGCCGGCCACTCGCCGCAGCCCATCACTCAGTTAAGGACGAGCCCCTGACACAACTGACGGGTAAGGTGGGGGCCACCAATATGCTGGTGTACTGGACATGTGGGGCCCCCACCTCGGTCACACTTAATCACATCCTTGCACCACCTCTGTGCCTTTGTTTCGGGCCGCTGTCATCGGAGCTGAAGGACCTCAGAGAGGCACAGGCAGGCAAACCCCCCCCCTTCCCAAAGTGCATAACGCTGTCTCTCGCTTTCCTGTTTACATCCTCATGGACGTTGTTCTGCCCACGCTGGAAAAACACAGAGATGTGCACTCGCCGGCGCCTTCCTCCCAAATAAGGGGTCCGTATTTTTGCCGGTGGCCGTCTGGCCACATGACGACGCCGTTTCCGTTTCCGTCCTGCATTCTTCGGCACACCGTACCTGGTGATAATAGGTGAATAGTGTGGCCTGTAATCATCCATGAGTCACCAGGGTCAGCTGCAGGCTAGCATCCGGACCATCTGCGAGCCACAGAGACCCCGAGCATGCTCCATTCAGGCCTCGTTTTTTTTTAGTTCAGTTTTATTGTAATTTTTTTCTTATGTAGATGTGTTTTTGGTTAAATGTGGAGGCAGATTTCCATCCACGTGCGGCCACGCTGTTCAGACTGTCTTTTTCCGATCCCGTACTCGCCGTCAGAGGGAAGCTGACACCTTTCAACGATTCCGTTCTATGCCTTCCCTTAGCTGGCACGTCAAGGCGAGTTCTTTCCGCACGGGTGCCTCCCCCCCGCGACGGCACTTCACAAGCCATTATAGGACAGACGGGTGACAGGAGCCGTGGGCTGACACCACGTCCTGTCGAGCTGCACGTGACCTTTTTCCCCTCCCCTCCCCTCCCCTCTGTTGTCCCTTGCAATGGGGCCAGTCGTCTAAGCTTGATTCACCCCCCGCAGCTCTCAAGCTCACACGTGCGTGTCATCTGCTGCTGCCCCTTCGTTAGCAGAGAGACAGCAGTCCTGACACCTCTGGTCTCCTCTGGTCTTCTCATATGAACATCCTCTACACAGCGCCCAGACACCTGCAGTGGCAGCCGTCATAACCGCAAAAGACCCTGGCTGGGCTGGGTGGGGTGGGGTGGGGTGGGGCCAAGCTGAGTCTGGCATACACCTGGGTGCTGAGAGCCTTTCTGGCTGGCCCGCCTCCTCCCAAACTCTCATTAAAGCGATTTGATCAGAGATGGGACATGGCCTGCATGAGCTAGCCATCCCTGGTGGCACAGGGCCGTCAGCAAGGGTGACAAGGTCCTGCTGCAGACCGCTTAGGGATGAGCCTCAGAGGGCACACGAGCAAATTAAGAAACATGTAGCACTGTGATGTGGCTGGTGGAAACCTCAATTTGTGGGAATCGCGGTGAAGATCTCCATTTGTGGGGATGATGGTGGAGACCTTGATTTGTGGGGATGATGGTACAGATCTCGATTGGTGGGGATGATGGTGGAGACCTCAATTTGTGGGGATGATGGTAGACACCTCGATTTGTGGGGATGATGGTACATATTTCGATTGTTTGTCCAACTGTACACCCTCCTCCATTTTGCTGGCATGGTCAGTGGCCAAAACATGAAGTACCAAGGGTGGGTAGGAGGAGGGCGGAGCCAGTGAGGCTAAAGGGTGCTAGGGGGAGTAGAGCATAATCCTGGGAAAAACCGCCTGACAGAGGGGATCAGGGTGAGGGTGTCGCAGGGAGGGGTGCTTTGGGAAGCAGGGTGCAGTCCTGGGAAACAAAAAGTACTCTGGGGGGGAGCAGAGCAGGCTGGGAACTTGATGCAAAAATGTCCTGCCAGGCTGCGCAGCCATTCCCGGGGGAGCGGCGGGACAGGGACACGGAGGCAGCCGGCTCCCTCTTCCTGCCTGGGGGTCGTGCCCCTATCCTCAGCTTCCCACCGATCGCTGCCTCCCTGACAGGGAGCGCCACATTAAAATTAGGCCCTGGCTCAACGCCCCCAGTCCGAAACCTTCCTTGTCCTAAGAATAAAAATGTACAAAAGAGGCGGTTTTCACACAGTAACTCTTCTTCACCAGAGATGGTCCTGTTTGTTTTCCCTTTGGCCTTTGTGCTGAGAAAACTGAGGATAACAGGGCGCCGATCACTGGATTCGTGACCAGGACTCTGTTTGAACCCAGACTCACATTTGAGGTTCTTTTTTTAATGTATCACCAGGTTAATTTTACCAGCTGAATCATATTCTGATTACCTCCTGAAGTAATTCAATCAGAGTGAGCGGCTTGGAACTCTTGCAGGTTCAGATGGTGGGGAGGCGGGGTTCATTGTGGCAATTAGCACACTGGTCGTATCCAGGCGTAGTGTATGTCAGGCCAAAAAGTTCGGATGGCTTGGCTTGGGTGACTGACTTAAAGCTACATATTTCTGTTTGCTTTCGTCCCGAGACATTTCTGCAAATCGGCGGTTTTCCCAGAACCAGTCTGGTAATGGCACTCTGAAACGGCAGTGGCTGAGGGGTGGAGTGCCAGCCCACCTGTGCCACACCTGCCTTACCCCTTCCAGGTAGGCGCGTGGGCCTCTTAGCAGTGTTTACCCAGCCAGGTCAGTTGTTCTGTTTCCAGGAAGGTGATTATCACCAACACAGGGTCGATGGACAAGCACAGCGCCACGCCTGTGTTTACCCAGCGCCTGTAGAGATAATGGCCGCGGCCACTTTGCCGCGGTACTGTAATGGAGACGGATGGCTCCATCCCCATAAACAACACGGCCTAATTGACTTTGATTAAGTGCTAATTATGCAAGGCATCCTCCCAGCGTGCTGCGATTTACATTCCGGCAGCGCTTAGGATGCTGATTAGGGCTGCGTGTATGCAGGACGTCCTGGGAGGGGCAGCCACGCAGCCGGCACAGCACACAGCTGTGATTGGACAGTCGCCAGTGTGACACAGGTAACATCGCCTCTAGTGCATGCTGGGTAGGAGACATGTGAGTCTCCACCACGCACACAGGTGTTCATTGCGTTTCAGGGAGCGTCAGAATATTGGCATCATCAATGATGTGGAGTGTTGTCTTTTTACCTCATTTTTTCCGTGTTCTTTTTTTTCTGTTTTGCATGCCATCTTCGGAGAATCACAGCTCAGACGTTCCTCATTTCCTTTGAGTTACGTGGTTTGGTTTACATCCCACGCGCTAAATAAACAAGCATGTCTAACATGCACTAATGTGAACAGCTACGGTCCAGTATGTACGTGAGAGCGTGTGTCTGTGTGCTGCGTGGGGTGCACACATCTCTCCTGTTAGGTACTGTGCCATACTGTGCCATGCAGCCCAGCATGGGGGGGGGGGTGCTGGGCCAGCAAGGAGTCGCGGGGGGCACAGGGGGACCGGGGGCGCGGGGGACGCCGAGCCGTCTCCACGCTTCAAGGCACAGACGCCGGAAGAGCGGGCCCGCAATGTGC